>ML816839.1:119839-144358 GCA_009831015.1 Picea engelmannii
TATAAAGGTTTCCTACAACAATAATCAACACATGAATGAATTGAAAACATAAAAAATCACACAAAAAGATGTTATGCTTCCAATCTTCTATTAAGCTACAAAAGTATGCACAATGAAGTCAAAGAAGAGAGCTCTTCAATCCCAAATTGCCAATAACCATTACAATGGGGAGAGAACACATATCTATAGAAGGAGGCTCTTCTCTCTTACAATAAACAAATATTATTTGTTGAATAACTCCACAACAAGTCAAAGAAAAAATATATAAAAATGGAGTAGTTTGCTCCATCCTCAATCCATGGTTGACCATGTCAAGCTATGTGGACATAAACCTGTCCAAAAGAACTCGCCCTCATCCAAAAATAGGAAGAAAAATACAATGACTATCTCCAAGAGAGGGCATACAACTAAAAATGGGCATGATAACTAAGTCAACATTCAAAAGATCCACATATAATGCACCCTCTGATATGGATGCAAGCAAAAATATAATAAAATAACTTCAACCTAGGAGGATGTGCTAAAGGTTCCAGCCAAAAAAGCTCACAAAGTGAGCCCTCCAAGGTGCACAAGAGATAAAACAATAAAATAATCCTCCTAGGCATCCATAACAACCATCCAAAAATAGCAAGTGGTCCACAAGATGCAAGTAAGCAATCTACATGTGTGAATCCCAAGGTAGCCAACTCCATGGATGATTGTGCAAAGTACTAATTAGATGGAGTGCTCCACAAGAATGGAAGTGGTTAACCCCAAAAATAGTAAGTAGACTATTTCCAGGGGTGTATCCTTCGAGATAATGCTCCAGTAATAGAAAGAAGACCAAGAAAAACCATGCAATGTGCCACATGTGGCACTCCAAATATGCCACACACCTCTCGAGAAAACATCCTCCATAACCACCTCCAATAAAATAATATACGTGCCAAGCAAAAGAGGAGAGAGCATTGTCAAATAGAGGTCAAAAGATGCCAAGTGTAGCTAAAATATCCATGCAATAATGATGAGAGAGCACTTAGGAGAGGTATGCCCTAGAAAGTTGTGCATTGTAACTATCTCAACCGACCAAAATAAAATAAAATATCTCCATGTGAAGTGCACCCTAGGAAAATGTGTCAACCTCTCCAACAATAAAATAATAACCATGCATGACTTCCTTGATAAGTGTTCCTAAGAGAGGAGCGCTCCATCCATAACCATGACTCTCCTCCAAATAAACCCCTCAAAGTGTGACCAGTTGCCCAATGAAATAGTGAAGTAGGGCACTCAAGAAATTAACCCCCAATAACATAAATGGCCTAAATTAACCATTGAATGGTTAAATCGACCTCAACATTTACGCACAAAGCTTAATGCTCTAATAAAACCATAGTCCAACCTACCTATAGTCACCAACTGATTAAATCAACATGAACATGTGTGCCAATAAGGGGGTGTACTCCAACAATTGTTGTACTATAAATAAATTATATATCCTCACAAATCCCACCGTGATAACAACAAAATAAAAGCTCCAACTAGGCTTAAACCTATGGTGCACCACAAGTAGACTATAACATGATAAATTCATCATCAAACTTTAGAA
The DNA here is from genome assembly GCA_009831015.1 of Picea engelmannii. Lineage (NCBI taxonomy): Eukaryota > Viridiplantae > Streptophyta > Pinopsida > Pinales > Pinaceae > Picea > Picea engelmannii. Next base: position 121,425 of record ML816839.1, read on the forward strand.
AAAGGCTTGATCACCAAAGACATATGTACCACCATCTAACTCCAACTTAGGAAAAAGTACATCAATAAGGGTATTAACATCATCAGACACATTCCACCCAAGTGATGCCTAGCAAATGCTACAATGTTAAGTCATATCACCTAAGGAAATCCCACTAAGGCAAGTGCGCCACCACAATACACATCCTCTAACCACGTCAACATCATAAGAGAAGGGGAAAATAGAAAATGCTAACTCATCCAATCATCAAGTATGTGCCCATCACACATCCAACAAAAGAGGACCATGTAGAACACCCCTTCCCAGTGACACGAATAATACAACATCATCATGCAAAAATCACTAGGAAGCTCCAACAACATCATGGAACATCTACCTTCAAACACAGTCATCCAACCCCTTGGGGGGGCTAGAACCATCATCCAAGAACAAGATGTATCACCCAAGATAAACAAGTACACCAAAACCACACCGTAATGAGATAGCATGCTACATAACCATCAAATATGCAACGAAGGGGTGATCAAACAAAGCAAGCACATGTGAGAAGACCATCAAACCAACAAGCATAATAATCCAACCAAGGAGAAGTAGGACTCCCCCAACCAAAGACCTCCATCAAAAGATATAATGCCACAAAGAGAAGGGGCTCCATGAAGATGTATCCCCTCGAGTAGGTCCAATGCTCCACGATACCAGCTGCAAATCTCCATTAATGTGATGAAAATCACAATGTGGAACCTCATACAATATGAGGTGTAACAATATACTCCAACTTGGGCACATGCACTCTTCTTGGGAGTGCATGAGAACCCCATGAATATCTATTCAAACACGCCAAGAAGAAAGAAGAGGTGAGACCATGTGGCGGGATGGATACAAATCAACATCAACAAACACCACACACATTTATTTATTTATTATATACATATAGATCAAAATTCAAAATTCAACTTGAATTATACCAAAAAGATAACATGAAAGTAAATTAATGCTCGCATATGCTGATTTTATTCATCATACCCTACTATAGGATGAAACAAGAGGCTAAGTGAAATCAAAGATCCAATGCAATAATCCAAGCATCTTCTCAATGCCATGGACCCTACCCCTTATGTTTGGCAATGACCCAAAAGAAGGCTACATCAATAATAAGGTCAATATATACTTATATATTCTTTATAACATGACTTTAAAATGAAATCACATCAATATCACGACAAAAAATACAAAAATTTGGAGTAGGATAGCATGTTCCAACACATGCAAATTCGATCTAATGTTGAAGATGGTTGAAATAAGGTTTGAAAAATGCACATGGCAACCCGTCATCGACTATGTACCTCTTCAAAGGCAAATCTTCAATAAAAATAACATAAACACCCTCAAGCAAAGAGGATGTAGGTTGTTTCCCCCGGGGTGTAGAACAGTTGGTGATGGAGTGCACTGTTAAAGCACTCTCTTATGCGAGGTCATCGGTTTGAAACCTTGGTTTACCTTGTGTGTCGCATGTGGGTAGTATGGGCACGACTGGAGGTTATAGTGGTATTGAGGCAAGGAATGGCTATATCCTCACTCAAGCATTTTCGAATCTCACTAGGCTAGGTGATATAGGTGGGATTGTTACCCTAGGCTTATAGCCTATTCAAAAATATCAATCAGCCCTCGAGAAATAAGTTATTGGGCCTCATGTTATTATCAAATTTGTATGATTTTCTATAAAATAAAATTTTAAAATAGAAAAAGTGTTTGTAAATGAAATTTTATAAGAGTAAAATGAATAAATACAAGATAACACACCTCTGAAAACTCAATACATGACAAGTATCAAAATGAGAAGAAATCATAAAATGATTTTATTGATATCTTTTATGAGTTACAACCAAGTTTCTCTTTACAAATCCATGCAAGGGTTTGAACCAGAATTAGACTTAGAAGCCTAGGATGTAATTTTGAATAATACAAAGACAACCGGTGTCTGAAAGAAAAAGATCCAAACTAAAATAAACTGGATCAATCCAAGTTACAAACGCATCATAGTCTTGACACTGCAAAATATCCTTAATCAACACCGAAAATGAATTTGGAAATTCTAACAAACTAAATAGACTATCAAGATAAATGATCCGGATCATTTTCGGCACGAAATGAGAGCGAAGATATAATAAAGCAATGTACAGAGATGTCTCAGATATCCAATAATATAACATAAATGTATCAAAGATGCAACCATAAACATAGAGATACAATAATACACAATTTTATATTAATGAGCGAAAATGTACAAAGACTGTAAAAATACAGAGTGAAAGACTCCCTAGAATGGTGGCAGCTTATCTATGAGAAGAGATGTGTCTGCTACTCGCATTCACAAGAAGATGATTTTACAACGAGGCTCCAAAGGCCTTTTTATCATAAATAAAATCCAAAACCCTAACCCCAGAAGATGAAAAGCCAACAATTTTGTGGACCTCGTTTTGGGTAGTTTGGTGTATCAACTTCCCGGGGGCGTAACTTTGGCATACAATCTCCGTTTGGGGCACATGATATCTTGTTGGAAAGGTATCGTCGAGGAGATTTATTTTGGGGGCTCAATTAGAGATTTCAATTATCATTGAGAAGCTCGATCTTGAAAAACCTTCATTTAGGCCCTTAAAATGGCCCCGAAAGTTAAAAACTGCTAAAAATAATAAATTACCAAAATTGCCAGAAAATTGTTTTGAGCCAATTGGAAAAGGTGGGTGGCCACCGATATCCACCTGGATTAGTAAATGAATGACCTTCTTAATCATGTCAAAATTCTATGCTTTCTAGTCCTTTCTTTTGTCACCTTCAGAATAACCCTTCTATCAATAAAGGGACTCAGCTCTCAAGAAACTAAAAAATGAATGAATGGATAATGATTCTCACTTGAGTCAAGAGCAAACCTTATCAGAAGTACCTCTCTATTTTATCATTTCCTCTTTTTCCTTACTCTCTTCCTTTTATTCTTCAAAAAGTAGTTCAAGTGGTTCAACTACCTTTGTTACTAAAATTAAATAACTTTAGTTAAGACATGACAACTTATAAATGATAAGGGTAAATAATAATAACATGTAATAATTAAACCCCCGGATGGAGTGCCAGTGGAGTACATGCGTCGAGAGGAGTAGCCAGGAGAGATCCTCCATGGTGCCGGCCACGTGACGACTGCGTGCCACTCCCTCCCACCTTCCCCATGCCATTAAGTTCAGTTCGTTCGAAGCAGGACGCCATTACTCTTAGTGCACCCTGCTCTGTCTTCCCTTCCTCTCGAAGGACTTCCACCTTCCCTTGGCCTTTACCCTGCGCGTGCGGTTATTTATGGCACTTCACCAGCTCCCTGGCCTATTTGAATGGCTTCAACAGCTTCAGATGGATCATTCCTTCCTGGTTGTCTTTCTCAGCGCTCGGCCTCCTGCCCAGCTTTTCCCTACTCTGGTTTTGCTTTTTCCTGGTTTGTTCCTGGCTCACTTTTGATCCCTCTGTTTATCAGAGATGCCTTCTCCGAGGGAATTCTAAACGCGCCTGCGCTCTCCCTCTCATCCTCCTCCCCGTCAACCACCTCGTCATCCTACCTGGCGCAGTCGACCCAAATTCCTGCTTCTCTCCCGCCCCTCTCCGCATCCCTGGCCAACGGAATGGAGGGGCTGGACTGCTCAACGACCTCACTAGATTAAAACCCGAGACCTTCAGGAAATTCGGCCTCTGCTTTGCTCCTAGGCCCTTTGGTTCCTCCCAACTCTCCAGCCTCACAATCACTACAGGATAGTCAAAACTCACACCAACAACCCCACTCTGGAGTCGACTCCAATCCGGACCCAGATTACGAATGGAAATCAGGCCTCGCACTGTTGCAAGCCCTGGTTTTTGACTTACGGCGAGATATGGATGACCTCCGGTTCTGCCTAGAGACCCTAGACGACAAAGCCTCTCATCTCTTGCAACTGCTCTCCGCAATGCAGGGTGATCCCCACTTCCCAGCAGAGGCAGCCCAAGCAGCAACAAACCACGCAGCGGAAAATTCGGCACCAGTGTTGGCACCATAGGGAGATTTGGTCCACACCGAGCCAGACCACGACAAGCAAGGGCTTCCATCTTGGTCGAAGGAGGTCTAGAAGGAAGAGGTCCAGAAGGAGGATGGCCAGAAGGAGAAGAACTTGTCACCACAATTGGAGGATGCCATGCAACTGGGCGGGACACCAGTCGAGGAGGAGTTGCCTCCCCCCGGGGACCAGACATTCAACACCTTCTTCTTGGCCGCGTGGCCACACTAGAACCCTTACCGGTGACGTGTGTGATGCCATGTTTTGTGCATGGCCACCTTTTGGCTTTGTTTTGTTTTGTTTTGTGCAAGGCCACCTTTTGGCCCTGTTTTGTTTATGGTTATCATGGTCTACACTCTGCACAATTGTAACGACCTCCATTAGGGGCCAAAATTCTATACTTTATTTGCGTCAGTAGCAGTTTAAGACTTCAGTTATGAAGCGGTTTGGCTGGCTGAGTTGGTTTCCCCCCGGGGTAGCTAAGTGTTTACAACTTGAAACCATGGAAATTATGTGTACTCTTGGATTTTGACAGACTTTTATAAAAATCTTAATTATAAAAAAAAACATGTAATAATTAAAAGGTGGGGCCCCTATTATGTCTTTATTTCTTTCATTGTCAACATTTTGAATGCTCCTTGTGACTCCACAATAATTTAGCAATATAAAAATCAACGTTATGAAGTATAAAACAATAATGCAAAATATCAAATCAACATCTACTTGTATCTCCAAAAATAACATGATATTTGAGTTTTCAAGACAAATACCGTGAGTCCTGCTGTCTATCCAAAAATAGTGTCAAAGTCAAAAGTCATTGTCTTGAGACAAATGACTTTATTTAAAATAGTCTAGGGAATTTACTTTTGAAGCATTCTTCCCTTTCTTTGAGAAAGTCTTCATATTGAGACTTTTTCTCCTCAAATTTCTCTATTTTTGGATGCATGTCATTCAAACTAATTTCTCTCTTGCTATTGTTTTCTTTTGTTGATTTTAGTCTAGAGTGGGCAGAGGAAGAGGATTTTCTAGTGCTAAGAGAGGTGACTTGTTTCTTTCCTTTATCCAATTGGGAATCACGAGGGGGCACTTTTTGATCTTTTGGAGGAAGTGAGTGAGCCATGGAACTAGTTGAAACAATAGGTGGTGTTGTATGAATAGGATGTAGAGGAGGAAGAGGGGCATCATTTGGCCATTGGGAAATGCCAGAGGGGGCCTTCACAATTTTATAACCTCATCCATCATTTTCCGGCTGAACGAAGGGCATAGGGTCATGCATAATATTATGATGTGGCTGCAAAATCACATTGGGAGGAGATGGAGGTTGGGAACAAGCGGGTTGTCCCCCAAGGTTCAAGCGACCTATTTGAATCAATTGATGAAATTCTTCATAAATGACATCAAAATGTATCAAAAACCTCGTCTTCTTGTGCCTCAAAGGTTTCCACAATACATTAGGCATCCTTCCCCTTCTTCCTCTATCTCCCCTATTGCCTATGTTGCCATCTCTGTTACTACCTCTGCTAAAAAAGCTCATCTATATGCCACCAATAAGTCAACAGATTGTTGACTCCTCCCAAGCGACGGGCGCTCGCCACCTGTCTCCCACTAGGATTCAACTTTTCGGATATTGAGAGAACAACCAACAGTCGTTCCTCTCACCTTACAATTCCTTGAACTCCGAAATTTCGCCTTTGGCCAGATCGACAGCTGTGAGACTCCCTCGATCCAACGACTCAGACCTTTTCGGGATTTCACGTACCGGGAGTTTGAAACTCTCGATCCCAAATCACTTGTCGCACCAATTCCCTAATTCCGAAATATTTCTGGAACTCCGACCACTCCTTTGAATTTCACCGCACTTATCCTCTTACGGGTACTTGGGACCCACCTTTCGGTGTTTCGCTCTTCGCGATTTCGGGAGTTGTGTTGACCATGCAACTCTATCTCTTGGGTCGTGAAATCCTGAAACCCGATTGGGGCCCAACGACTATTTACCCTCAACCATATGGGGCCATATGATCCTCCACCAGGGGTTGGGTCCTATTTCTTTCGCTCTTCATGATTTCGTGATTCGCGAAAATCCTCAGTAGAGAGTTTCTTTACCTCTCGCAACTTCGGTTCCAAAATTTCCAAAATCTGACCTCCCACGTGATCTATGGCTGAGATCCTCCTTGATCCAACGGCTCTGGATCATTCGAGATTTCGCGAACCGGGAGTTTGAAATTATCTATTCCAAAATCACAGCCTCCTCTACTTCCCAAACCCTGGAAATCCGAAATGCCGAAATTCCACTCCTGAAAATCTCTTTCGCGATTCGGGAGTTAGAGTGACCAAGGATTTTGACCTGCACTCCAAACCTACGAATCCTGAATCCCCGAAATGATCTGTCGACTCAAACTGACCACAATCAACAGTTCACATTGACTCTTGATGTCAGGGTGGCAGATTCATCCACTCCTAACCACCTTACAGCTCCTCTGGATCCTACAGTCCTCGCGATTTTGCGAGTTCTCCACAGAGAATTCTGACCACCAGATGCACTCCTCAATGACTTCTGCCCAAACGACTCGGTGTTCTCCCTCCTGAACTTGACTTCTATGAGATGATTTCGATCTCCGTCTCCCTTTGAGCACTTCAAAGGTGTTATCCTTCCTGAGCTTTCACTTGTAAACTCAAGCTTCCCAAAAGGATCACTGCTCACACTCCTTGCGGAAAACCTTCAAATAACCTCTGGTTATTTGAGTCTCCGACCCTGTGCACTCTTTGCAACAGTGGTCCTCTCAATATTCCTTCTGGATTTATAAAATCCAAGGCTTCAATTGGCCTGCGCACACCTTGCACGACTCTGTGCTTCACCTGCACTTCAACTGGCATGAGAACAACGATATTTCTCCTGAGATTTCTAAGATAAAACTCAGAACCTCGTCAACGCACACCTTGCGGACGTTCACTGCACTCCTTGCAGGAATTCTCAGGGAGAGAAACAATTGAAACTCATTCTTATCCTCTCTCAGACTTCATTCATTCAACATGAAATCACACACACAATACAACATTGAAATAAATGCATAGCAGAGAAACAAAGCAACTGTAAACATACCATTTAACTAATGTAAACAGTAAGCATCATAACACCATGAAAATTGAGTCAAAGCTTCATATATTAACTCAAGTGCTCCTCTACATGGGTTCTTCTCTACAGTTCTCTGCTACATCTCTACAGCTTATGAATTATGAATGATCATCCCAAAAATTACAATGATACAAGGGTGAGGGTGTCTATATCCATTTCATCTCCTATACTTCTAAACTGTCTAATCTATTAAATTAAATCTACCTACTTGCATTCATTACGCATAAATGCCTCTGCATTCGACAGATGAGAGAAAAACTCAAGATCTGTTTACAATATCTAGATATAAATGTGAGTACGCTTCCCTTAGCTATTACATTAATATCCGCTCATTAATTTTTCAAAACATTTCAAAATGTGCACTGGTGCTTTTTTAGCTGTCCTCCCACCTTTATGCTGGCTTGGTTGGCTGTGTACGATGCTCCTGCATCAAGTTGCATGGCCAAGAGAAAGGTGGTCTCATCATGAGCCAACCTTCTCATTTTCGTCAAATGATTGTGGGTGACACTGCCACTAGCTGGTCATCAAGCCAGGGCGGTGGCCATCAACTCTTTCCTTGCAGCATGAAGAAAGAAAGCTAAAAGAAGAAAGGAAATATAAAAATAATAAATGGAAATCGATGGGGTTGGAGAAATTTGCATCCATGACAAGGTGCAACTCACCCTCAACAAAGACACCCGTAGGTGAGTGTTACATTTCCTTGTTATCACATGCACTCAATGCCCAAAGGTTTTCCCCTCACCACGTCATATGCTTGCATGATTTGGATCAAGCTCCACTCAGGAAATGACCTTGACTTAAGGCAGACTGGCCCAATAGGACACCCTGAGACCATTCCAAACTTAGACTTGTCAAGTTGCATAATGTTTTGAGCATTTGTTTGGGTTTAGGGGGAATTAATGCACATGTTTGGGTGTTTTAATTATTAGATGTGATTTATGTATTATGATGCATGTGACTTATGGACCCTTGGAGGGCATACTTGTTGTCTTTGCAGGACCTTTCCCGGTGAACAAGTACATGGAGAGATGACTAGATTGGACTGTAACACCCTGTTTCCCCTAGTCTATAAATATAAATTTGTTGGCCAAGAACTATTGAAAACTTAAAAGTGTGAATGGTTGATTTTATGGACCTTATTTAGAAGGTCGATGAATGTAAACTCTAATTATTTTAATAGAAAATGGTTACGTGTTGCATGACTGCTAAAAGAGGGGATGTGCTGAGAAAGAGACCACAAAATGTTGTGAAAGGTGTTGGAGGGGACCAGGAATGGTTGCGTTAACCTCCATCGAACCAGTACCATGTTGGAATTAATTTTCTCAGATCAGAACAACCCTCTGACCAGTAATGAATTCATGTTAGGCTGGTGGGTGGGAAGGGCCCCTCAATATTTAATGAGGGATGGGGCAGACTGCCCATCAGGAAGGCTTCTGGACCTGACCAAGGACTGGGGGATTCGAACCACATGCAATATTTCTGAGGGAGGAAAGAAAGGAAGCGTGGTGGAAAGAGGGATACCTACAAAAATAATGCAGAGACGAGAGTGGAAACTCTCGGGTCCGAGGAAGGATTGAAATGGAAAAGTGAGTTCTGATCACAGGGGATGGAGACTGAGTCAGGAGAAGGACAGTTACCTTCGTCCTGATCTATTCCTATACAGGGAGAAGGAGAGTAACCTTCGTCCCTAACTTTCGTTGAGCTGGAAGTGAGAGATTGAATCTCAAAGTATCGTGGTCTAAGCTTGGGGGTGGCCAGTGATAAATCCATCGAGAGTGATTGAGCCTATGGTTGGGTAGAAACGAGCACCCCTCTCAGTAGTCGCATCATACCTTATGGTTATGATAATTGTCTTTATGCCTTGTGCTTTGACTTAGAAATAATGAATTGCATGCTTGTATTTGTATGCCCAAAATGGTTTCTGTACTGAATGATTAAGTTAGAAGTATGCGTGCATTCCTTGAGAACTTTCATATCTTCTTGATTTTCCTTATGCACTAGCTTAATTCCTCAGAAGCACTTTCCCAGAGAATTTCGTCACTGTCCTAGAGTCGCATGAGTACTTCCTGATTGCGGAGGTTGAACCCCACAAACACTACGAGGACGTAGTCCAATAAGCTCGGGAGAGGTAATGCATGTATGCACCAAGTCTCTACAAGGTTGGCACAGGCCAAGACCATCTTAAGTCCTAAAGTTGAGGAATGACCGTAAGGAGTGTGTGGAAGAACGCTTTCAAGCGTTACGTTCAATAGGTAGAGTGAAAAACCCTTAATCCTTTCAGAGCCAATGAAGCTCAAGAAGAATAGTGAGGTTCACGTATCGAAAGGGAATACCCTTTCGTTTAGAAGCTGAACGGATGAGATCCATTTGGGAGGACCTAGGGTCTGTCGCGACCGTTAGATTAGAAGAAGGGGCACAAGCGTTAACGCCTCGACTCCTTCAGTATTCGCAATATTTCACATAGGGAGATTCGCACGTTGGCGTGACTAAGCTCCAACGTGAAATTATGAGGTGATCTGGACCGTAGATCTAAGGATCTATCAGGACCCTCCTTGACCGTCAGATTGGCGAGATCAGGGATCCACACATCAAAAGATTCAAACGTTGGTGCGACTAAACCCCGAAACCCGAAGTTGCAATGTACTCTGGTCCATTGGACCAAGAAAGGTCATGGACCGTCGATTTGACACGAGCATATTAACACTAGAGTATGTGGGAATTCGAATTTCCCTAAGAACCAAGATCATAAGAGATAAACACCTTTTCGAAGCGCAGATGAGGTCCAAGAGGAGAAATTGTCTCAAGTTCGTAAGCTCGGGAGGTAAATTGAAGGTCTAGACCTTTGAAACATCTGAGATCTTCCCAGTCAAGGAAGAAAGTGGAAGCTTAAGAGGAGAAGCTACAATGATCATTGGATCGATCACCGTGAAATATCTGGATCGTCAGATAATAGTCCAGACAACGAGTAGTAAGCGCAGAGGAGAACAGATCTCAGTTGTTCGGTCTGAGTGTAAAATAATAGCGGGCACCCAATCAAGGTAAAGTGCACTAACGATAAGCCTTGAGGGTACATGAGAGGAACGGGGTTCCAAAGTCCCAAAATCATTAGAACCGTCCATCCAGGAGGACACGTGGCGAGAGATCATCATTTCGTTGACTCGCGACTCAGGGAAGTCAAAGGGTGGAGTTGTGAGAATTTGCGAAATGTGAAATCGCGATTTGATCTGAGCCATTAGATCGTGGGGAGGATTGAGTCATCGATCTGATGCTTGCAAATATCGGGAAATTGGGAATCGAGAGAACAGAGGTGAACCAACCTCCAAAGTCACGAAATGTGAAAATGCGACTTGATCATAGTTGTCGATTGGCATGGGGACACTTATTAATAGATCAAGGGCTCTAGGATAATTGTAGTGGGGTTCTTAGTTTGAGAACTGAGATTTTTGAACCCCAAAGGCCCGAAGTCCCGAAGTGATCCATAACCGTTGGATTCGGAGGACGCGTGGCGCAAATCCGTGAACTCCGAGTGAAGTCCCGAAGTGATTCATAGCCGTCGGATTCGAGGGACACGTGGAGTAAATATATGGGCTTTGGGTGACGACCTGAAGTAATCCTCGATCGTCATATCAGGAGGAAACGCGTCAGAGGATTGTGGCCTTCAGTTAAAATTTCGTTGCAGAGAAGGCTTGAGACTTGAGATCTCAGAAGTCCAAAATTCTGAAGGATATCTCGACCGTCGATCGAGAAGAGTGTTGGAGGACTATTGATTTGGGTTAAATGGTCGAACACCCGATGTGGAAGAAAGACCGTTGATCGAGCAAGACAAGTGTTTGCAGACCGTCAGCTCCAGAGGTTTAAAGTACGAAAGAAGTAGGGTTTGACATTTCAAAACCTCGGAGTTCGGAATTGCAAAGAGATCACAACCGTTGATCTAGGAGGGATAGATCGGGTCCGTAGATTTGAGAGGGGCAGATATGAACCGTCAATTTAGATAGTACCGTCAAGATCACAAGATCGAGGATCGTGTAGCATTCCAGGGACAGGAGTTGCGCAAAGTTTAAAATATCAAGGGCGAGCCACAATTCAAACCGTGGTTTCATTAGGAGGACACGTGGATACTTGAGGAGGATTGCGGGCCCAAAAGAAGTTTGACCCCAAACCGCTCGTGACCGCACCCGCAATCGCGTGGTCATCACCAAGGTCACGTCCGAGAAGAGGCCAATAGAAAAGGGGCTAATGCCAACTTCGAGACTTTGCCGAAGTGCGAAGAATAAGGTCGTGGGTATCATAATACCTACAACAGAGGTTGAATGGGTCATGTGTCTTATTTAGAGGTGAGACTAACATGGTCTCAAAGTATCCTTTGAATTAGACTCGGAGAATCTTGACCGAAGGTTCGGGCTGAGTCCTAGTCTCTCCAAATTAGAACTCGTAGAGAGAAAGAGGATTTGCTCCTGTAAGGAAGACGAAATATTTTTTTAATTTTTTTTCTTTGCCCCACCGTGGGTTTGTTACAAATTGGTATCAGAGCATGGTTACAAAACTTGACCTGCTTGGGCTCACAGACGACTCACTTAAAAACTCTATTTAGAGTACTTTTAAAAGAACGACACTATACCTTACCTCTTTCTTAAAAAGTATGGTTTAAAAATGTTAGTAAACAAAAGAATGAAATTTTCTACTGTGTGTATGCATTTAAGACATTGAGCCATGTATCGTTCATAAACTAATAGATTGTTAACTAACAATAAGTATTTTTTTCAACACTCGAGCAGTCAATGAATCACGGGAAAACTCCAAGACTGAAGGATGGTGATGTGTCATGAAGTGGGGGATGGCTCCCACAATAGAGACGAAGTATCTGATGAAAGGAGGGCAGTGGAAACCCCTCCAGATATGGTTTAACTGTAAGGAGCCTCAGGGTCGAGTTAAAGAGTTTCAAGGCTGACAACGAGAGATTGATGAAGGAGCAAGAGAAACAAACTGAAATTAATGCAGTCTTGCTACAAAGATTATTCGACATACAGAGGCAACTACAGCATGAACATGCAACCAGTCATGCGGATCGACGACACAAGAAGAGAAGTCAGAGTCCACCCGAGACCCAAAAACATGACTCCATAAGTGACCCCACTGGGAGAAGTATCGCAAAGAAGGTCCAACCTGGAGGCAGGGGACACTCATTGGGAGAGTCCTCTGGAAAGGAAGCTAACAACTCCGAAGGAGATTCTAGTAGCATGGACAACTCGCATTGTCAGAGGAAAGGAAAGAAATGGAAGCATTCCAAAACCCGTGGTCCTGAAGAGTTCAAGAAATCCAAACCACCCTTTTTCGACGGAGAGATTAAGAATGGAGAAGAGGCAGAAGCTTGGCTGCTTGGTTTAAAGAAGTATTTTAGATTCCATGACTACTCTAAAAACTTGAAAGCCCGAATAGCCATCTTCAACCTAAATGGAAAGGCTTCCATATGGTGGGAAGACCTTAGAAATGTGAAAGGAGTCCACGAGAAGGACTTGTCATGGAAAAAGTTCAAGAAATACTTCAGGAAGCAGTATCTGTCAGAGAAATACCTGGATGGGAAGACTAAGGAATTTTATGAACTCTGGCCGGGGTAGCTCACCATAGATGGATTTGTCAATAAATTCCTTGAATTACTGAGATATGTACCCTACATAAAAGAGGAAAAGGTAAAAATGCAGCGGTTCATTAGTGGGTTACCTCAGACCTACCAGGACAGAATTGAGTTCGATGAACCAAAGACCTTAGAAGAAACTATCTGAAAGGCGAGGTATTGTTATGAACAGTTTAGGAATAAGACGAGACCTCACGAGGACTGGAAGAAGAGGTGTAGTTCGAGGTTCCGGAAGAAGGAGTTTAAATCCTCAAGGTTCAAGAACTATAGAAAATATTCTAGAAGGAGCCTTCCTACTAGAAGTGTATATCAGCAAAATTTCCCCTCTCAATGTGGAAATAAGACTTTTAAGACAACCCCAAGAAAGACTAAAAACCTAAAGAAGGAACCCTTAAAATGTTGGGGTTGTGGAGAGGATCATAAATTGAGGGACTGGCCACACAGAAAACAAAACAATAAGACAGTATGCAACATCCAAGAAGCGACCACCGTCAATGATGTGGCTAGAAGCATGCCACATATCTATGCGGACTTGGACAATAATCAAGCCGACCACCAAGCTTCAGTAGTGGAGCTAGAAGGTATGATCGTCGACCATCTAGTTTCTATTTTAATTGAACCGGGTTCTAATTTGAGTTATGTGGCCCCTCGGACTGTTGATAAGTGTAAATTGCAACCAATTAGACATATTAAACCATGGTTAGTGAAATTAGCCACTGGGACCAAAAGAAAAGTGGCAGAAGTCATACCAGCCTGTCAATTCATCATGGGTGGATTGCCCACCCAAGCGACCCTTACATACTCCCCCTGGGATCTTATGACTTTTTGATTGGTATGGATTGGTTGGTTTCTTATAAAACTAAATTGGACTGTAATCATAAAACCTTAGAATGTGTAAATGAAGGAGGGAGAAAAACGACCCTCCAAGGGATTCAAAAGCTTGTCTCAGTGAGACAAATATCATCCCTTCAAATGAAAAAGTATTGCAGAAAGAGGTGTTCCTTGTATTCCATATAGGTACTAGAATCTGTTGAGAATGACAAACCAAACCTAGAGGACCACCCCATATTAAGAGAATACAAGGACGTGTTCCCTGAAGAAGTACCAAGTCTACCTCCGAGGAGGGATATTGACTTCTCGATAGAACTTACATCGAGAGCGATACCAGCATCTAGAACGCCATACAGAATGAGCACGCCAAAGTTCATTGAGATCAAGCTACAACTAAAGGAGATGATGGACAAAGGATACATCTGACCTAGTGTATATTTGTGGGGAGCGCCCATTCTGTTTGTGAAAAATAAAGATGGCACACTCCGACTATGCATAGATTACAGACAATTCAATAAGGCAACCATAAAGAACAAGTACCCCTTACCAAGAATCGATGACTTTTTTGACCAATTGGGAGGTGCATCCATCTTCTTGAAGATCGACTTAAGGTCTGGCTACCATCAAGTCCGGATTAAGGATGAAGACATCCAAAAAACAGCCTTCAGGACGAGGTATGGTCACTATGAATTCCTAGTGGTGTCATTTGGGTTAACCAACGCCCCCGCCACTTTTATGTGATTGATGAATAATGTACTCAACAAATTTCTAGACAAATTTGTATTGGTTTTCATTGATGATATCCTAATCTACTCCAAGAACAGGGAGGAGCACGAAGAACATCTTAGACTCATACTTCAAGTACTGAGAGAGCATCAACTCTACGCTAAGTTTAGCAAGTGTGACTTCTTTTAGAAGCAAGTCCATTACCTAGGCCATGTCATTTCTAAGGAAGGACTGGCAGTAGACCCCGACAAGATCAGATCTATTATGGAATGGCCTACCCCGAAGGATGTATCCAATATTAGATCCTTCATGGGCTTAGCGGGATACTATAGAAGGTTCATAAAAGGGTTTTCCAAGATTGGTTGTCCAATCACTACCCTTCATAAAAAGGGGATTAAATTCATTTGGACATCGAAATGTGAGGAAAGATTTCAGGAGCTAAAATACCTCCTGACCCATGCACCCGTGCTAAATATTGCAAACCTGGATAATGATTTCCTTATGTGTACAGATGCCTACAAGGAAGGACTCGGAGGAGTCCTTATGCAAGAGGGACGTGTAATTTTCTACACATCCAGGAAATTAAATGAGCATGAGATCAATTATGTGACCCATGACCTAGAATTGGCTGCCATAGTACATGCTTTAAAAATGTGGAGGCACTACCTCCTGGGTAGAATATTTATGCATATGACAGATCATTGTGGATTGAGACACCTGTTTGATCAACCAAAACTCAATGCCAGGCAAGCTAGGTGGATGGCTCTCCTAAGTGAATTTGATTTCGGAATCAAACACATAAAAAGAAAGGAAAACAGGGTGGTTGATGCCCTTAGCAGGAGTATAAAAATGATTCATCTAGCAGCAGTAAGCGCCTGTGAAATAGACATCAGGGAAAGAGTCAGAAATGCACAAGAGACAGATGCATTCTTCAATACTGTGACCTCATACCTAAGACAAGATCCTACATGGTGGAAGTATGAAGGCTACCAGATGCTCGAGGAAGGGTTGTTGATGTACAGAAACATATTGTATATTCCAAACTGTGACCACTTAAAGAGGTTCATAATGGATGAACTACATAAGAGACCATATACTGGTCACCCAGGATATCAGAAGATGATCACGGTCACTAGGAAACAATTCTATTGGCCTGGGTTGAAGAAAGACATAGCTAACTATCTAGCTAAGTGCCTAGAGTGCCAGCAAGTTAAGGCGAAACACTAATATCTAGCAGGATTGTTACAGCCCCTACCGATCCCAGAATGGAAGTGGCAAACCATCTCCATGGATTTCATCACCGGATTACCAAATTCGACCAAGAAAAATGATACCATCATGGTCGTGGTGGAAAAACTGAGTAAGTCTGCTCATTTCATTCCTATCAAATCAACTTGCAAGGCCATAGATATTGCCAACATCTTCATGAAGGAGATATTTAGACTGCATGGCATGCCCAGGGAAATTATATCCGACCGAGATACCAAGTTTACTTCGAACTTTTGGAAATCCCTAATGGTCGGTTTGGAGAAAAAATTGTTATTCATCACAACTTATCACCCCCAAATTGGTGGACAAACAAAAAGAGTGAACCAAATAGTAGAAGACATGCTAAGGATGCATGTAATGCATCAACCTAAGAAGTGTGAAGGCTACCTACCATTGGTAGAGTTTGCTTACAACAACGGTTATCAAGAATCCTTGAAGATGAGCCCTTTTGAAGTCCTCTATGGTAGACAGTGCAAGATTCCAATCAGCTGGAGCAATCCAGTGGACAGAATTACAATCGGACCCGACATGTTGAAGGAAATGGAACAACAAGTGGTTCAGATAAGGCAAAATCTGAAGATTGCTCAGGACCGAGAGAAAAGTTACGCTGACGGAAAGAGAACTCCCCGAAAGTTCAAAGTCGGAGACCATGTCTATCTCAGAGTTAGATCCCAGAAGAGTTTTCTGAGAATTGGAGCATGTGCCAAGTTGGCACCTCAGTATTGTGGACCCTTTTAAGTCTTAGATAGAATGGGACTTGTAGCCTATAGGATAACACTTCCTCCCATAGTAAAGGCACATAATGTTTTCCATGTTTCATTATTGAAGAAATATGTACATGATGCTAATCATATAATTGACTGGTCTGTGATCCAAGTGGAACCGGAGAGAGAATTCCTGCCAGAACCCCAGTGCATACTAGATAGGAAGGAAACCACACTTAGGAACCGAACCATTGCATAGGTCAAGGTGCAATGGAAACACTTTGGCCCAGATGAGGCTACGTGGCAAATGGAAGATGCCATGAGATAGGCATATCCGATTTTGTTTACTTATGTACATACCTATCATATTGATAGATAGAACATCGAGGACGATGATTCCTTTAAGGGGGAGGGAATTGTAACACCATGTTTCCCCAGTCTGTAAATGTAACTTTATTGACCAGGAACTATGGAAAACTTAAAAGTGTGAATGGTTGATTTGATGGACCTTGTGTAGAAGGTCGATGAATGTAAATTCTAATTATTTTAATAGAAAATGGTTACGTGTTGCATGACTGCTGAAAGAGGGGATGTGCTGAGAAAGAGACCACAAAATGTTGTGAAAGGTGGTGGAGGGGACCAGGAATGGTTGTGTTAACCTCCACCAAATCAATACCATGATGGAATTAATTTTCTCAAATCAGAACAACCCTCTGACCAGGAATGAATTCTCGTCGGGCTGGTAGCTGGGAAGGCCCCCTCAAGAGTTAATGAGGGATGGGGCAGACTGCCCATTGAGAAGGCTTCCGGACCTGACCACGGAGTGGGGGATTCGAGCCACACACAATATTGTTGAGGGAGGAAAGAAAGGAAGTGTAGTGGACAGAGGGAGACCTATGAAAAGAATGCAGAGACGAGAGCAGAAACTCTCGGGTTCGAGGAAGGATTGAAATGGAAAATTGAGTTCTTATCACAAGGGATGGAGAGGGAGTCAGAAGAAGGAGAGTAACCTTTGTCCTCGTCTATTTTTGTATAGGGATAAGGAGAGTAACCTTCGTCCCTAACTTTCGTTGAGCTGGAAGTGAGAGATTGAATCTCAAAGTATCGTGGTCTAAGCTCGGGGGTGGCCAATTATAAATCCATCGAGAGTGATTGAGCCTATGGTTGGGTGGAAATGAGCACCCCTCTCAGTAGTGGCATCATGCCTTATGGTTCTGATAAGTGTCTTTATGAATTTTTATTTGAATTGGAAATAATGAATTGCATGCTTGTATTTATATGCCCAAAATGGTTTATGTACTGAATGATTAAGTTAGAAGTATGCATTCGTTCCTTGAGAAATTTCATATCTGCTTGATTTTCCTTATGTGCTAGCTTAATTCCTCGGAAGCACTTTCCCAGAGAATTTTGTCACCATTCTAGAGTCGCGTGAGTACTTCCTGATTGCGAAGGTTGAACCCCGCAATCACTGCAAGGATGGAGTCCAATAAGCTCAGGAGAGGTAGTGCATGTATGCACCAAGTCTCTGCAAGGTGGGCAGAGACCGAGACCATATTAAGTCCTAAAGTTGAGGAATGAATGTAAGGAGTGCGCGGAAGAACGCTTTCAAGCGTTACGTTCAAGAGGAAGAGTGAAAAACCCTTAAGCCTTTCATAGCCAATGAAGCTCAGGAAGAATAGTGAGGTTCAAGTATCGAATGGGAATACCCTTTCGTTTAGAAGTTGAACGGATGAGATCCGTTCGGGAGGACCCAAGGTCTGTCGCGACCATTAGATTAGAATAAGGGGCGTAGGCGTTAACGCCTCGACTCCTTCAGTCTTCGCAAGATCGCACATCGGGAGATTCGCACGTTGGCGCGACTAAGCTCTTGAAACACAAAATTGCGACGTGATCTGGACCGTAGATCTAAGGATCTATCGAGACCCTCCTTGACCGTCGGATTGACAAGATCGGGGATCCGCACATCGGGAGATTCACACGTTGGCATGACTAAAACCCGAAACTCGAAGTTGCGATGTACTCTGGTTCATTGGATCAAGGAAGGTCATGGAGAGTCGATCTGACGTGAGCAGATTAACGCTAGAGTATGTGGGAATTTGAATTTCCCTAAGAACCAAGCTCAGAAGAGATAAGCACCTTTCAGAAGAACAAATGAGCTCCAAGAGGTGAACTTGTCTCAAGTTTGTAAGGTCAGGAGGTAAATCAAAGGTCTAGACCTTTGAAACATCTGAGATATTCCTAGTCAGGGAAGAAAGTGGAATCTCAAGAGGAGGAGCTACAGTGATCATTGGATCGATCACCGTGAAAGATCTGGACCGTCAGATAATAGTCCAGACAACGAGGAGTAAGCGCAGAGGAGAACAGATCTCAGTCGTTCGGTCTGAGTGTAAAAGAATAGTGGCCACCCAATCAAGGTAAAGTGCACTAACGATAAGTCTTGAGGGTACATGAGAGGAACAGGGTTCCAAAGTCTCGAAATCATCAGAACCGTCCTTCCAGGAGGACACGTGGCGAGAGATCATCATTTCTCTGACTCGCAACTCAAGAAAGTCAAAGGGTGGAGTTGTGAGAATTTGTGAAACGCGAAATCACGATTTGATCTGAGTCGTTAGATTATGGGGAGTTGTGAGCCATCGATCTGACACTCGCAAATATCGGGAAATCGGGAATCGGGAGAACAGAGGTGAACCAACTTCCAAAGTTGTGAAACGTGAAACTGCGACTTGATCACAACCGTCGATTGGCATGGGGACACTTGTCAACAGATCAAGGGCTCCGGGAGAATTGCAGTGGGGTTCTCAATTTGAGAACTGAGATTTCCGAACCTTGAAGGCCTGAAGTCCTGAAGTGATCCATAACCGTTGGATTCGGAGGATGCGTGGCACAAATCCGTGAACTTCGGGTAAAGTCCCAAAGTGATTCATAGCCGCCGGATTCGAGGGACACGTGGCGCAAATCTGTGGGCTCTGGGTGAGGACCCGAAGTAATCCTCGATCATCAGATTAGGAGGACACGCGTCAGAGGATTCTAGCCTTCGGTTAAAAATTCGTTGGGGAGAAGGCTTGAGACTGGAGATCTCAGAAATCCAAAATTTCGAAGGAGATCTCAACCGTCGATCGAGAAGAGGGTTGGAGGACCATTGATTTGGGTTACATGGTCGAACACCTGATGTGGAAGCAAGACCATTGATCGAGCAGGACAGGTGTCTACAGATCGTCAACTCCAAAAGTTTGAAGTATGAAAGAAGCAGGGTTTGAGATTTCAAAACCCCAGAGTCCGGAATTGCGAAGAGATCACAGTCATTGATCTAGGAGGGACAGATCTGGTATGTAGATTTGAGACGGGTAGATATGAACCGTCGATTCAGACAGTATCGTCAAGATTGCAAGATCGATGATCCCATAACATTGTGGGGATAGGAGTTGTGCGAAGTTTAAAATATCGAGGGCGGGCCACAATTCAAACCGTGGTTTCATTAGGAGGACACGTGGAGACTTGAGGAGGATTGCGGGCCCAAAATTAGTTTGACCCCAAACCGCTCATGACTGCGCCCACAATCACGTGGTTATCGCCAAGGTCACGTCCGAGAAGAGGCCAAGAGAAAAGGGGATAACACCAAATTCGAGACTTCGCCGAAGTGCGAAGAAGAAGGTCATGGGTATCATAAGACCTACAACCGAGGTTGAATGGGGCTTGTGTCTGATTTAGAGGTGAGACTAGCATGGTCTCAAAGTCTCCTTTGACTTAGACTTGGAGAATCTTGACCGAAGGTTCGGACTGAGTCCTGGACTCTCCAAATTAGAACCCATAGAGAGAAAGAGGATTTGCTCCTGTAAGGAAGACGGTTTTTTTTATTTTTTATTTTTCTTTGCCCCATCGTGGGTGTGTTACATGGACCTTCATGAGGGATCAAAGCCCATTTGATGGATGCTGAGACCCCAACCAAGGGGTAAGATGAAGATGAAGGAGTTCTGCCAAGAAGAAGAAGGATGTTGCCTTTGGAGGCACTTTAGTGGACCTAGACCCAGGAGATTGTGCATTTCCCACCTGAACGTTGGCATTTGGAGGCCTTGGATGTCACCCGTGCGGCCCTGGACGTTTCTACATGCTGTGGTTGTCACCTTGGGGGTAATCCTGAGGTTATTGGCATGTGTTGGCAAGGTTTTGGCCTTTGGAGGCCCAAGGTTTCACTCCTTGAGCCCAACGTTCCAGGACAAAGGTCCAATGTCACCCTAGAAGGGCATGATGTCACCCCTAGGAGGGTCTTTACACACAAATTTATTTTATTTTTTCAAGAATTTAATTTTGTAAGAAATTGGCTAGGTCGAGCTGTCTTTTTTTACCTAAAACTTAATTAAGGTCAAATTTTTGTATAAATAAACAAAAAGTGACATTCATTTTGAACATAACTCACCTCTCACAAGAGGGAGGACTGAAATTTTCTCCCTAAAGGGGTTATTGGATACAATTACCAAGGCACACTTGTTTGGAGGCTATTTTGGATCCTTTCTTGGTGAAATTTCGACAAATCTACGGTTTTTGTGCTGGATTATTCTTGGTGAAGTAAGTAAATATGCAATTTTTATTTCATGATAAATGTCTATGGTATGTTTACTTGTTCATATGTAAGATTATGAAATTGCTTGCTTGAAACCCTAGGATTAAGAAACATAAGGTGCTTCTTTCTTGCTCTTTATTTTGTTAGTTTTGCTTAAGAAGATCTTGTCTAGACAAACTTCTAGAGCCCTAAAGTGCTAGAACTTTAGAAGCTTTGTCTAGTTCTTATTGCATTAAATATTTTTCAAGAATCTAAGGATAGGAGAAATCACTAGGGCCTAGAAGTGTCTGCACCCTAGTTGAACCTTTTCTTTAAGGCTTGGTGCTTGAGAACTTAATGTACTACTTCTCAAGCTTCCACCTTGTTATATTTTAGATAAGTATAATCATTGTTGTTTCTCCAAGTTAATGTGTTGATATAATTGACTCCATAAATCCTAAAGGCACTAGTCTCTTGTCTCTCTTTTGTTGGAAGGTTGATCAAAACAATTTTCAAACTCTCTTCCTTGAAGCTCCTAATAACCTAAACTAACTTGCTAACCTAGTATAGAAATACTAATAGATAATTTTTCGTTGTTGTAACCTCTGTTACAACCATTATTTGAAGTCGATATCAGCATGCTAATTGTCTTATAAACTGCACAGAATTTGTACTAGACAAGCTATTATCAATTAATGCTAAAGTGTATGTTCAATTGTCTCAACAAAGTACATTTATGAAGCTTGTTTGTTGTCATCATTATTAACTTCTTGTTGTTGTAGTCACTTTTGATAGTTTGTTAAACTCATTTGTAGATTGATAAATCACCCAGAACTTGTACTAGGCAAGCTATAATCACTAAGTGTTGAAATAGTTGTTTAATTTCCTAACTTAAGTACTTTTCTGGAGTGATTTTGTTGTTGTCATCGTTATTTATTTTATTGCTATTACAAGTTTTTTGACAGCCCATTGAATTCACTTATTGACTTGTTTTAATCTTGAAATTGTAAGTGACAAAGTACTATCAAATTGCAAAGTCTTTATATCATTTTTTTCATCATAACTTGCAATTTCCAGATACATTGTTGCTACTAAATTTGATATTTTTTTTTATATAACTTGTTTTAGTAGCACATTATTCATCTAAGAAGTCGTTGATCATAATTATTGAAATCATTGTTATTGCTAATGTTTGATGTGTCATTGGTAAAGGGCAGGTACCATTCATTTCCATTTATCTCTTTGAACTTTACCAAGTGACTTATTTCCTTGAATGACCTAGACAGGGGTGGGTTTTACCTGGTCTTTTACCCTTCATCAATCAACTAGGTCTAGGGATGTCACCCTTAGAGTGAGGTTTTCTCCTCCTAAAGAGAAAGAGGTACCATGTCAGGGTGACAGTGACAGGGCCACCTCCGTGTTACGCCAATCTAGGCCTACTTGCCTTTAGTCTTTGGGAAAGTACAGATTGTGTGATAACACATATGATGTCCATACATCGCCTTCG
Source organism: Picea engelmannii (assembly GCA_009831015.1). NCBI lineage: Eukaryota > Viridiplantae > Streptophyta > Pinopsida > Pinales > Pinaceae > Picea > Picea engelmannii. The sequence continues at coordinate 143,828 of ML816839.1, forward strand.
ACCAATGGTTGTATTTGGGGCTCACATCTCTTGGTTGGGCGATTGATCGCCTTTTGTGGATGCTTTTATCATTGTTGGGGTACATTACATTGGAGTGATTTCTATGTTTCATTTGTAACATGTTTTCATGGTTTTCATGGACAACCGACATTTTGTGTGTTACCTTGTTTTTAGTAGGGATCTAGAGACCTTTTGTGCTTACATTTTATGTCGGTCAACTTGTTTCATCTATCTTTGTGCCATCTATGAGAATAGTTGCATTCACTTGTAAATATGCAATAAGTAAATTTTATTTTGAGAACATTTGTTTTTGTGAAACTGTGTATCAAGCTTTTGTTCCCAATGCTTCGGCACTTCACCCATCATCAAGGGAGTTTCACAGAAAGAAATAGTTTGTTTCTCCCCTGATGATATGAAAAGTGTTTTACCTAATACCAATGTTTCTAGTGAAGTGTTCCCCTGAAACATACTTTAATCTAAGTTTTGAGATTGAGGTCTTATTTGGCCTCATAACGAGGCAAGACTTAGGAT
>ML816840.1:0-34897 GCA_009831015.1 Picea engelmannii
TAATGATCAAATATGACACATACCATGATACCTTGGACCAATTACCTCATGGAGCAAGAACCCTCTCTGATGCAAGCCCAAGCCGGTAGTGATGGAGGCTGGTACTGCTGACAGGACAAAGCTGGCTGAGAAAAAGAAGAAGGATCCTCCAGGACCATGCTTAGGTCGCTCCTGCTCTCGGTACTCCATGTCTAGGACCATGTGGGCCTCGAGACATGATCTCCTAGTTATCCCTAGATATCGGGGATAACAGTACCTAGGGTAAACCATAGATTTTTTTGGGAACATGTCAGGTCAACAACATAGCTCAAAGCATACTCATTCAAAACTCAACGTATCACTTGCATGAATTGAGCCTAAATGGGAAGAATAGCAGTCCTATCATAAACCACCCAAACTAGACCCAATTCACAAGTAGAAGGGATTAACGTTATTAACAATATTTTTTCTTCTTATTTAGCAAACCCAATAACATGGCATAACATCAAATCTCACAACTAATGAGATCAAACTAAGTATGTTAAAAAAGACACCATGCAACTATTTACCCACGATATAAGCAATATCAAGGATCTGTGTTAAGTGATCCATGTCCATTTCCCTTTCACTTAATTGTGAGTCCTTGACTATATCAATGGACTATTTCAAGGACATGTCCTTGTCTATAACTAGGGAGTTGAATGTTCAAGCTTTTGCGGTTGTGCTCAAGAGGTTCAAACCCTTTTCATTTGGGTTGCTTGGTAGAGGTGGCAATTTGTTAGCAAACCTAATGTTTTCATAATTGTTGTGATTTTCTTTTCATTGCAATGTATTTTGGGTTATTCGAAAAGTAATGGTATTTCATTGGTTTTCATATGTGATTTTGCAAATGTGTGAGGCATTTGGGTGTTTTCATGGCATTTGTTTATGGTTTTTTCTTTGGTTTTTGAACAACAATTGACTATATTGTGAGAAATTTATGAAAAATTAACAATTGTTTTCCAAGTTTGGAAAGCATTAGAAGCTTTCTTTGTGGAGGTTTCCATTTAGGAGTAAAAAAATTTTGCATATTTTGTTGGTGAAATATTTTTGAGCATACATAGTTGAATCTCAATTCCACTGCAAACAATGGGTGGTGAATTAACTAACCATGACAAAACTTGAGCACAAAGAGGTTCTTATTATGGGAAATTGGTTGCAAGAATTAGGTGTGGTCTAAATTGTATGCAATTTTATTTTTATTTTTTGAAAATAAATACGAAGAGTTCTTATCTCGACTAAACTCAAGGAGGATTTTGTGTTCCTCTTTGTAGTGCCCCACCTTTTTTATGTCTAGTTTTTTTTATTGTCAAATTCTTGTGTTAGGCATTTAGCTCTAGTTAGTTTTCATAAAATAGGCATCGATGGCCTTTTTTTGTCCAGGTTATAAAGCCCAAGGAAAACCCTCGAGTACTTCCCCCCATTTCAAGGATGGTACCCAGGGTAAACCCTAGAATCTTTAGGGCACAAGGTCGATCAATAACATGGCTCGAAAACATTATAATAATTTACTCGTTAAGAGCTTTGCGGGAATTGAACCTGGGTGGGGAGGATAACAATCATTCCTCCCAACCACCCAAGCTAAACCCTATTAACATGCATCAATAACCTTGCTTAAATAGATATAGAGAACTATAAATAATATATGTTATGTTTACACTAAGGGAAATGTGAATTTAATATTATTTCTTAGTTAAGACATTATTTGCAATCTCTTTACTAAACAATGATTTTGTGTATTGATGTACATGATGGATGGATACTTTTCTATGTTCTTGATGTTCTTGATTGATGTGGACAATGGTCCAACTTCTATTTTGTTATGGTTAATGTCAATTCCCTATTAACGAAAGGGATGACCAAATTGAAACCCATTTGCAACCATGAGACAATATAGATTTCATCATGTGTGGTCATTTTAGATATATGTTATGTAATGTGAGATTGTGAATTGTTTATGTGTGTGTTTTGCTAAGTGATGTTAATGTTTAGTTTCTTTCTGTTTTTGGATTTTTTATACATATTTACAATAATGAGATAGATGTATATGCTTCAAATTTTATACATAATCATATGTGTTGATATGTAAATGATCCATGTGAGGATAAGATTATGATTATGATGTTTATGCTTACATGTATTGATGCATTAACCTAAAAATTATTGAGTACGTGGGAGCCTAATGGTGAGAATGTCATGTACTATGGTCAATAACGAAAAAGTTGTCTCATTTTCTTTATCATCTCATGTGATATTTTTTTTTCTTAGAAAGTGTATCGTGCAGGGGACATGAGGCCTACCCAAGCAGTTACTCACTCAGACGTGGCTCAATACATAGGGAACACGGTTAATAATGATAGGATTTATGATAAGGGCATGCAAATCTTATACCTAATTGTCACAAGGGTTAGGTGGACATGATGGCCCCAACCATAAAATGAGATTATGACATGGCATCATAGTTTGAGCAGGGATGGAAGCACTAGAAGGGGTGGAGGCAATTCCCAGTAGATATCCTCCAACCACCTTGGATCATGAGATTGAGTGAGTAGGTCCATTTCCCCTAGATGAATGTGATCAATGCATGTTGTGTGCTACAAAGATGTAGTGGCATCCTCCCAACTTTCAGCTCCATTTGATAAGGACCTATGCCATAGTAAACAAAGTTGCATTGACTGGGAACTGATGACTAATTTATAATCATCTAGGTTTCTTAGTCCTATCAAGTGTTAATGTCGCTCCACTACGAGCTTAGTTACATTACCTATGAAGAGGTTGGTGAATTTTGTGAGTCTAGGCTAGTCGATGTGTATGTAAACTTGTGCATTGATTTTTGTGTATTGATGCATATGCTTTGTATTCCATGGCTTGCATATGTGAGGCCTATACATGACTACTTTGTTGTATATATTATTGCATGCTTATCTAGATAAGTAATGGTATGTTTTGCATGTATTTGTAAGTATTGATTCTTGTGTGTGTGTAAATAGATATGTATGTGCACACACACACACACATGTTCTTAGCCCAGTGGGTTAGCTTGATTAGTTATAACAAATTCTTTCAAATTGTAGTTCGTTGTGAGGTCTTTGATTCTAGTCTGGCCGACATTTGAGTATGGTTGAGTCACATTAGATCATCAACTACTATTGTTTCTAGTAGTTGACTTGCCTTCAATTTGGATATTTTGAGAAAGAGGGGGAGAGTTGAGCCCTCAATAACACCCCAAGTTTTGGGAAAAACTCAGGGCCCCTCCTTCTCCTCAATTGTCCAAATATGCTTCCTTCTTTTGGACATATATTGACCTTGGTTTCTCATTGCCTTGTTGTATTGTTCGTTTTTTTTAGATGGTTTAGTTAGATGGACCTTCATGTTTCACTTGCTTGATTTTGACTTGTTCTTGGTTTCTTCCTTGAGCTTCATTCCTCAATTGAGGTTTTGGTTTATTCCCTTCCTTGATTTCTTTTGTTCAAACTCTTTTGGCCCCTAATTTCTAAATGAGGCCCGATCCTCAAATTGGGCCTCTTCTTATGCTCATTTTTTGAAGTTCTTCTCTGATCCCAAAATTGACTCGATTTCTAAATCGGGATCCCTCGTTATTCATTTTCAACTGTGAGTTTTCTTTGACTTGGGATTTGAGCCTTTTCTCTTAAGTTTTCTTTCAAACCTTGAGTTCTTCTTTAAACTTTAAGCTTTCCTTTTGAAATTTTTTCTCATGAGCTTTGAATTATTCTTTTAAACTTGAGTTCGAACTTGGTTCCTTTCTTTCTCACCTTTCGAGCTTATCTCCTAATTTTTAGATCGAGCCTAATCCTCAAATTAAGCCCCATCTTTTATTTTCCTTTCGAACTTCAACCCCCAATTTCCAAACTAGGCCTTTCTATCGCCTCTTTACTTTTGTAGAACCTTCATTTTATCCAAACTTTTGAGCACTCAAAGCCCCCATTCTAACTCTTTGAATTAGTGAAGGGATCCCTCTGAAATCCTTTTGAACCTAATTTGGAGATCAAGTCTGATTTCCAAATCAAGACTTCTCTTCATCGAGCTTGCTTCTCTTATGCCCCGATTTCACGATCTTCCCAAATCGCCAAATCAGGGTGCCCTCACCATCAACCTAGTTGTTCAAATTCTTGTGAACTCTTGATCGAACCCTTGGAACACTCTCCTCAAACTTAAAACCTTTAATTGGTCTTTGGAGTGACTACGTTTCTCTCCATCCCTCAACCTCCTACATCGGTCTTTTCATTTCCACCCTCGCCCTCCCGATGGTCTTTAGAGCAATTCATATCCTCACCCCTTAAAGTCTTTCAATACGTTACACCTCATATTTCTTCCCCTCAAAGAGCTAGCTAGAAGCTTAGGTCCCAACACTTCAAACTTTAAGCTTTTTCAAAAGCCTTTTGCCCAATTTGGCGATCATCCCCAATTTCCAAATTGGGACCTATCTTCACCTCTTCTCATGGCCCCTGCCTTGATTTTTGTAGTAGGATCTAATTGCTCAAGTCGAGGTCTCCTTCCAAGATTTGTTCAAACTTTTCTCCTTTCGCCCTGATCAACCCAGTTTAGTAATCAACCTCGATTGCTCCAATTGGGGCTTCCCTCTTCAAACTTGTGTGCAATCGAGTCCTGATTTTGAGATTGGTCTTGATCCTCAAATTGGGACTCTTGACACATAGCCAATACATGAACACTTTTAAGCCTTTCTCTTGAACTTGGAAAAATGGTTGAAAGCTTGTTATAGCCTAGTTTAATTCGAAATACCAAAAATAATTTGTTCGATGGGATTATTGATTTAATGTTAAAACTTAACCTGCGTGTTATGCATTTTATACACTGACATGCATACAACTTACAATGACTAGAAAGGGAATCGAATGATCGAGAAAGAGACTTGAGTAGTTAAAGAAAATGAAGTTTGAACTGACAAAGCAAGTTGAAACCACTAGGTGGCACAAGAGTACAAGAAGTTTGAATGGTCAAGAAAGGAGATAAACCCCTGAGTGGCACAAAAGGATAGTTGAACAAAGAAATTGGTTGACCAAGAAAGAAATCAAAACTGTCAAAGAAATTAGACCTAACAAAGAAATCAAATCCCCAAGTGGAGAAAAATACATATGAACAAAGAAACAAAAAAACTAAGAAAGGAACTTAATAACCAAGTGGAGGAATCAAAATGATTAACATCCCTCTCCCTCTCGAGTATAAACAAGATAAAGTCAATAGAAAATGGGTTTTTGCTTGTCCACCTTTGTATACTATCCCATGAAATGTTGATGAGAAGAAACTATTATTGGCCACTTTTTGGAGACTCATTCTTGTGTGCATGTGGTGTGGGACTACTCCCTTGCTTGTTTATACTGGAATGGTTGTAAGACTTCTACTTTTGTTGTAGACTATTCTCATGCAAATGGTGATTTTCTTTTGATTGTTGGGATTCAATTAGTGGCTAGTGATGAATATGAAATGGTTATTACTTATTAATACGAGGTTAACTTGATTTGATGACTAGCGATTTCATTGTTTTGACCATTATTCCACAACCAATTTTTGTTCTAATGGTTGGAATGATTGTTTATTTCATGTTCATTTCTTGTTCTCAAATCCTAGTTAGGTGTTAGATTAGGACAACATTTCATTGTTAGTTCCAGGATTACACTTAGAACTTAGAATATATACCTTTAAATCATAAAATCAATAATGGTTGCCATGCCAAGATCCGGATGGGTCCCCTATTCCAAATAGTGAGAGGTCTAATTGGGACCTTTGATTGGGGAGAACCCTTGATGTTGAAGGTGGGGCATTTACCCTTGTTAATAGGAGGATATAGCAAGGCTTTTCCTTGAACGTGTGTGTGTGTGTGTGTGTGTGTGTATTGTGTCAATAAAATAATATGTGGTGTCATGAATAGGCTCATTAGTATAATAGGGAAGTATATTATTATATTGACTAACAATTGTCCCTGAAGTTGCAAAGGATGTCGTTAAAAAATGTTATGTAGCAAAATGTTATATGAATTACGAGGATTTGAATTTTGGTACTTATGTCCAATGAAGGCCTTATTGTTTAAGGCAATTATCTTTTGGTGCATAATGTAGGATTCCTATGTTGGAAGAGAATTGCAAATATTTTCCTAGTGAGATGGGTGTTATTTTGACATACATGTTTGATGAGCTATCCTCATTATTCTCAATCCCATTATAAAAACAATGAAAGCCAGCCCCAAAGTCAAATACAAACATCTACCAACACTAGTGGATCCGTAGTACAACATGATATTGTACTGTGTGTTGCTCGTTGGCTCTTCTCTTATACTTTTTATGTTTTCTCTTTGCTTTTGGGTAGTTTATTATATACTTGATAGATTGCTAAATAACATTTAGAAGGTAAAAAAACAATGGAAAAGCTTACAACTACAACCCCATGCCCAACCATTGAATTGGGTGGGGTGGGTATGTCACACCTTGACCATATCTCCATGCATGTGTGGCAATGGTGGCCATCTTTAAAGTTTAAACTAGCATCGACACATCTCAACAACAACAAACAAAATATTCCCATGTAAATTACATAATTACATAGTAAACTCCTTCCATAAAATTGTCGGTATGGGCACACTCATAGCTACAACTTCTCCATCTTCAAATTCCTCCTCCTCTTTCTCTGTTGAGAAAGATTAGTATAACCTTATGTCACAAGCTTCTAAAATTAATATGGTGTGCTTAGATGGGTCAGCTCTAGTGCTCTCTGTGGCTACTTCTTATGGCTATGGAACATGATTTGGAACAGACTGTGGCTATGGATCTCGATACGGGACTTAAACCACTTGATCATCCAGGGAACGAATTCGACATGTCCAATTCCCTCCTATCAAGCAATCCTTTTTTCCTTCCCAGTATCTAATCAGGTAGGGATCTCTTCCTTCCCTCCCAATGAATAACCAATAGATTAATATGCACATCTATAACATGTTCCGGGTTTTGGTACATTCCCCCTGGTCCAGGCATAATAGTCGCATTGATCAAGACAGTCTTACCACCTAACTCGAAATTAACATGGATTTCTCCTCATCTTCCTCTATGGAGAAATATTATTATAACCAACTTCACAAGCTTCAATAACTAACATGGAAAAAATCCCAAATCTATCAAGTCAAGCCACCATTATTTCCATAGATAAGGAAGTCTATGAAGAAGATGATGAAAAGCATGTAAGGGAGTGGCTAACAACTTTATGTGGAAAAGGAGGCTAATTTTTAACCGTGTAGCTTCACATAAACACTAACCCCTTGAAATGATTTATCTAAGAAAGATGATGGCATCGAAAACATTGAATGGGCAGGCATGTACAATAGTTCAATCACAATGGAGGATGAATGAAGGCCTGATTGATTGATGGATGGGTGCAATGCAAAGGTCAGATAAAGACATATAGCTCACATTGAAATGCCTTATGAAGTAATAAAGTGTGATTGGTTAAGGTGTTTGCATTACTATCATAATAATAATAGAAAGGCGATTGATGGAAATAGTATACTATATGCTTTAAAAGTGCTTTATGATGATGCTTGTAATGATTGTGATGGTGGATTTTGTTTAAGTATTGTTGTTTGGTGGTGTGAATGGGTAACGTAAGCTTTAAGGGATTAATTCTCAAATTATATATGCCTTTTAGTTAGATTGAATTCGGGTTGAGGCGAGTAAGTATTTTTGGGAAAGCATATATAATATACTTTTTGGATTGGAGAGAAGATTTTTGTTTTGTTTTTTTAATATTAAAAGGGATAATATACTATGCCTCGTGTTTTTAAGAAACATTAAGTGTTGGAAACAACATATATAAAAGGTTCTTAGGATGGAATACTCCTTAAGTTTGTTAGTCTAAGTTATAATCACACAAAATATGTAACTTGGCTAAAAGTCAACCTAATTTGGATGGTTACAAGGTACCCTTGTTTGAATACATGTAAGTGTCATTCGGTTCAAACAGATAATCATATATTTAACTAAAGTGTCCTTTACACTAACTTGTTTGTGTTATGCATGCCATATTTGAATAGGGATATTAAAAGGTTTCAATCCTATAAGGTTATTTATGAAATTCTTGTGAATAACTAAATATTCATTATAATTGATTAATATAGAATAAATAATATTGTGTTATTTAATGAATGTGATTGTTTAGTCAAATTTTATTAGCGTAATTGGTTTTGAAGGATTTAGTTTGTAAGATGATCCAAGTTCAAAATTTGTTGTAGTTATGAGGAAACACTTAAAATATCTACTTAACTAAGGGTTGGTGTCACTGAGGTCAGGTGCAATTTTCTGGTGATTTTAATGGTTTAGATGCCCCTGGATCATGATTTCTCAGCCAATGGCTAGTTCTGCAAGCCAGGGACACACTAGCAAACAAAAAAAAATGAATGTAATTGTTCAACATATTTATCATTTTCCTCATTGTATAAAGTTATGTTTTTAGATTAAAATTACAAGATGATTGCAATGGACAAATTGCACTTGTTTTGTTTTGTTTTTATGTATACAAAGGACAAATTGTACTTGTTTTGTTTGTATGCATTTTTTCTTCTTCATATTAGGTAGAGAATGATTTACAAAAAAACAACGTCAAAGTTGTAGCTTTTATGACAAGAGTCAAACTGTCAAATTTTATGACAAGAGTCAAAATGTCAATGACACTTTTTTTGGTTATTCTTTGTACTATGGAGGGTTTGATATGTGTTGCAATTAATATTTTTTAAAATTGAAACTGGGTAATTTATATTATCAAAAAGTTGTAGCAAAGATAAACAACACTATTACAATAAAATGTCCTATAATTTCAAACAAGATGTATAGTCCAAGACAAAATACAAAATTTATATATGTTTGCTAGCAAACTTTCCTAGTACTTATTGCTACAATAGATTTTATAATAGATGCCTAAGATGCTAATAACTTTCAAAACATTAACTTAATGAAATATATGATGGTTTGTTGCCTCTTATAGGCCTATTTTGGTTGGTACCGATTCATGATCCCCAACCTCCATGTCCTCGATAAGCTAGTGCATAGTATCCTCCTCCTTCAATCCCCCCTGACCTAAATGTACATATAGTCATTGATTGGATGCCCCAGAGTGTGCATCTTCATGTAAATTTACCACTAAGTTCCTCATCATGTTGTATTATGCTTCAAGGATGACAAGTTGATGTTTTACCTAAACTAGAGTGCTAGAGTGCTCATTATGTATTCAATTTGAGAGATGCACTATTGTTCATTATCATGAGATTTAGAGGTAACAAAGAAAATATAATTTATGTTGCTTTGAATCATTTCTTTGTGAGATCGAAGAATCCTACAAATTTCTTGCAAATATCTGTAATTCATGAGTGTTAATCTAAAATTTGTGGGCCAATCCATAAGAAGAAACCGTGACTTGACAGGTTGACAAACGCCCAACACTAGACTAGAGGTTTCTTTTAAAAAACCAATAAAGAACTTAGAAGAAAGACACTAGTGACCATAATATCAGAAGTAGAGAGATACAAATTAGCAGTGGATGTACTTTACAATTATGAATAGAGAACCAACAAAACCAAAGTGACAATCCACCCAATTGATAGAAACATTTCTATGACGACTGAGATGAATCAAGCATAGTGAACTAGAGCCCCCAACACTCAAAATTTGCAAGTCCATAGAACCACAAATACTCTGAACAAACATAGTTGCAAAAGAACCAACCACACTAAGGAGAACCAACCTAAAAACCACAATTGTGTGTTCTAGGTGTTGAATCCATAATCCCACCTCGCTTAGGATATAATACATTCCAACATTCAATTCCCAATTCCCCAAGATCCCCAACATGTGCGAGGGGAGCTCGGGTCTTTTCATGTTTATTGTCTCACATTGGTAGGGGGGTTGGCACATAATAAACATGTGGTTGATTAAATTGCTATTAAGTGTCATTGAGTGCATGAGAGTAATTGATGTATGGTTTGGGAGACTATTAAACCATTATCCCTAAGCTCCCCCATTTTCAAACCAATGGCCTCATTAGCAAGAGAGTCTACTTGATGGTTGTTTCCCCTTAAGACTTGGTAAAGGGATATTTTTAAAAATATGGTGACCTCTTGTTGAGCTCAAGCCAAAAATGGAGGCGACCTTGTAGTCATCCGAAAGAGATTTATTATTTATCGATTGAATGGTTATGCTTGAGTCTCCCACCACCATTAGAGATTGAATTCAAGCATCCACTACCATACACAATCCCTATAACAATTCATATGCTTTATTTGGTTATTGGATGAGATTCCCAAGCCCCAAGTGTAGGACAATTATGTTTTTCCTCCAAGATCAACAAAGATCCCTACACCTACAACCCATTTGTAATTAATATTAGTAAACATCACTATATTAGATTAAATTTAACAATTAAGTGATTCCATGTATTTCATTTTTTGCTTAATGTTTGCAATTGTATATTCATCCACATCTAAAATTCTTGGGGCGTGTCTAATAAGTTTTCATTATATTAATGATGTTCATTCCATGGAAGAAATGTATGTGAGAACGAAATTGTCACTGCATTGATTTGTTTAAGCGTACACCTTTTGGGATTTTAAAGCAAAGTCCATCGTCAAAAAAAAAATTACACGTCAAAGGGTCCAAAATCATGATGATGAGTTTCAATGCTTAAATAAATAAATGCAATGATAATTTTGTCCCCATGAGCTATCATTATCCATTGCTCCCCTGAAAGGTGTAAATATTTAATTTTGTATGTTCTATTTTTTTGCACAAACGGTTCATAATGAAAAATTATATTTGCAAGAACAATGAACTATTGGATACAATTAAGAAAACAACGTTGTCATTACTCGAGGTTCTCCTATCCCAACCATTTATATCATGTTTGACATAAGCGTTGTTTCCATATGTTATTTCCAATGCCTAGTTGATTTCCCAAAGATCATATGGAAGTTGCTTGTAATTTTCATGTTCATTTGATGGTAGTAAAAGCTGTGTTTCTATTGGAAAATGAATATTTTGATGCAAAGAGGTTTTTGAGTGATGCATAAATTAAGTAATGTTTCACGATTGTCATAGTTTCATTTTTGTTTTAGAAATTAAGTTTTGAGAAATTAATATCGTTTTTATCATTTTAAGAACTTTGTAATAGAATTGAGAGAAACAAACTTTGTAATAAAATCGAGAGAAGCAAGATCCTCTCATAATATCTAAGGTTAAAATGGATCTATACTAGAGTACGGAACAAAATATGAGGTATGGATCTATGCTATTATATAGATAAAATAAATATAAGGAACCAATGGATGTTAATGGATGTTACTTTTGATAATGTTAATAAGTGCTTAATAATAAAGTCACTTTGGTACAATAAAGTCACATCTTATAAACAAGAGCTGCAAGGCAGCTTAGTCCTTGCCAACTAATAAAGTAAGTTGCCATATAGTATTATTAGAATTTAAATAAGATAATAATAATTAAAATTTAAATTTAAAAGTTGTGGCTGTGTGTTTGAAAAACACAACTTTAAGTCATGAAAATTAAAACAAAACTTTATGTCATGAAAATTAAAACTAGATGTAAAGTGATGATACTTTAACTTCTTTGAAACCTAATGCCCTAGAAACTCCCAGCCATAGACAATGAAAGCTTTGCTGAAATACCTTTAATATTTATCCAAATATTATACCTTTAAAATTATATAAATATTATAACATACTTTAATATGGGCATATTAATTTGTTTGTTGAATCAAATATAAACTTAAACTTATTTATTTATTTTACATTACACATTATTTATTTATTTCACATTACACATTGAATTTTCTTATTTTTCTGATAAATTTAAATCTATTTATTTATTATATTGAATTTTCTTATTTTTGTGATAAATTTAAACCTATTTATTTACTATTTTTTTGATAAATTTAAACCTGTTTATTTAGCATAGTATTGGTTGATCTGGTTGATCAAATTGGAGTGTTATTTCCCAGAGGGAGGGACATTCCATCCTTGGATGGAGAAAGTTTTAATGCTATCTGGAACTGACAAACACTGGAGAAAGTTGTCAGTGTTTGCACCTTCCAGTAAGTTAAGATACATGCAATAGAAATTTATTCCGTTTACATTTTGCATTATGTCAACGATTCCTGTAAAGATTCATTTCCTCCATTCTGATGGAGCACTCTCAGATATAGTTTCTATTAATTTGATGGATAATTCTCCTCTAACGAACTTACTGTCAGTACAACAAAATGAAAGTGAAAGCCACCCTTCCACTCTCTGCATTCCTCTCTACATTTATCACAGTTTTTTATTTCATTTTTCTGTGAATAATTGCATATCTTTGACTTATCTAGATTTGGCAGTGTGTACATGACGATTTCTAGAAGATAGCTAGATCACAGACTACCAATTTCTGTCCATTCCTTACCTACTAAATATTAATAGTTTTTAACAATGTGATGGCATAAGACACATGGAATGATTAATCCACCCAATTAAACCATACTATCACAAATCCTGTGCAAGAAGACACCCAATAAAACCAAATTATTGCAAGGCTTATGCAAGCAAAGTTTTTAGATTCTGGTAAATAAAATATGCCTCGTAAAGCTTAACCAGGTGAGCAGGCATATGAAAACAAAATTGCTCGTGTCTTTCGGTAAAACCTTCGAATTCCTCATATGTTATGTGATTCCTCTCAGAAAGGCCAGCGATCACAGATACATAGACATCTAGTGTGTGTTTAGACTTTTTATAGATATTACGTATGGTTGGTCGAGCATGTCGAACCCTTGTCCTCCTTCTCCACTCTCGAATTTAAATCATTTTGCGTGTATGTGAGAGGTAACTAAAACACTAGCTTCGAATCAATGTGATGGACTCCTTGCTCTTTGATTATGAGAATGAAGAGAGGTTCGTGGAGGCCTGAGGAGGATCTTTGCCTCAAAAATTATATTGAAGCTCACGAAGAAGGCAACTGGACAACTCTTTTGAAGAAAGCAGGTTTGTGTCCACTTCATTGCAAAGTAGAAAAACTAGCTCTGACATGATCCTTTTAGGGTTCCTGATCTAAGTTGTTTCTTATCATTTGTCTCTTTCCCTCTTGTTTCTTTATTCCGATAAGTTATGATTTAGGAATTATAAATTTATAATGTGTCTTTTTCTGATCATTTTAAATATTTTGAAGATACGAGAATTAAAAATTACGAATTAATTGAGCATGAGCTATTTTTTTCTGATCATTTTAAACATTTTATTAAAGTAACGTAGCTATATAGATTTTAAAGATTTTATTAAAGTAACGCAACTCTAATACAATAATTTTAACAGTGTGATAAAATCATTTATAAAATCATCTTTCATTCACATGTACATTATATACAAATTAATGTACAAGCATGTATACAATCATATTTATACCCTTCTCTTTCGTTTAAATTAATAGCCGTACTAAATTATAACAAATTAATCGGTTATGCATTCACAGTTTTTAGCAGTTCATTTTTTCTTCCGTATTCATCACTTCTCCACGTTTAAGATATAAGCACACATCACAAGAAACAAATAAAATACTAGATTGCATTTCACATGTTGCCATATACCCAAGTCTTACCTGAAGGCTATTAGAATTTTCTAGTTCCATGTCTTCTTTTGGGGTCTTCATTGCTCTGTTTGCACATTGCTTTCTGGTGCATTGGGATTGCAAAAACAAAACATATCCAGATTGACCAATCCTAATCCTTGGAGAGGAACTGTTAAACATGGTAGACAACCTTCGAGATTATGTGGCTGGTGAAATAGAGCAATGATTTCATTCCATCAACTGATCATTATAATGAGTGTTCTGATATACTGTACAATACTGGAATTCAAGCGCATGGATCATTAGACTAAATCGATTCCACCTAAACCTAAATGGACAATTGCTTGCCCTAACAATCTTCCTGGCACGCCTAATGTATCATTAACTATTTGGATAACCATTTTTTCACTCTAACAACAAAACTATGCAAAAACGATCGCATACTCTAATCCTCATATATTTTCAACCTAAAAAGGTTTTTTTATTGGACAAATGATTATGATTATCACTATGCGGCAAGCATGCCCTTTCCCTTTTTGGGAGTGTTAGAAAACAATGCAACAAGGTTACAACACTCTCAAGGAATCCCTTTGGCTAAGAAGCCATGGGTGGGGGTGTCTAGTCTGCCAAATTCCTCTAGGACTTGCACCTAACCCCAACTGCATGAAACAACCCTCTTGCACAACAGGGACGGCCCACGAGGGAGGAAATGTGTCTCTGGGGAATTAAAACCTGATGGCGGTATAAAACACCCTTGCTTTACCTACTAACCAAGATCCCATTAAGTAACTTGCCTACAAAGGTTTACTAGAACTTTGTCCGTTTCTTCCAAAAAAATTGTGCCTGACTATACCATAGAAATTTTCACTCTTCAACGCTTAGAAATGCCAAAACCAATAAAATCAGTCATCAACTGCTCTCATTGAATAGAATAGCAAATTTAAGGGTAACCACCAACTTGCGTTTGAAGTATGATATGTAGTGTCTAGCTACTTTATGGTCAATTTATTTGCAACTATGTATTGTATTATATGCGAAGTATTTGTAAGGTATAACTAAATCTATCCAATTTCTACTAAATTCTTTGGAAACCAATTTATCGCGTGTTCAAATCTACCCGGACCTCGATGGGATATTTAGAAGTATTTCAATCAATTAGTGATTATTTTTTCCAAGTCTAAAGATTTAACAGCTTGTTGTTAATCTTTTCTACTAAAGATCAAAAGGGGTAATAGCCTCTCCTAAATAATCGATACGTACCGAAAGTTTTCAGCTGTCCTGAGATCTCTGATCTGATGTTGGAGAAGGTGCTTGGTGAATACTTCAATAAACTTCTGGATAGTCTGCCCTGGAGCTTGATGCAACGACAACCACCTGCACATTAGGTTAGATAAATACCCTGGAGGAGAAAAATGCCTTCACAAGGCCTGACACAAGGCGTTCCATGTAGTGATGTATTCCAACAATCGAGCGAGTCTAAATTTCAGAAAATGATGCATCATGTATCTGCAACAGTAGCTAGTCGTGCCTTGTTTCAAGCCAACTGTGTGTATCATGCCATCTCCATCAAAGAGATGATGGCCGAAAGAAGGCTCAAACCTCGGATTCACTCCGTTGCGTACACAAACTCCTTCCAGACATTTAGGAATTCGGCCCACTACTTGCAATTCGTGCTTTACATGACACTCGCTAACTGGTGTGAAATTTCTTGAGATTTGAACCCGGGGATCGACTGTCTTGGGAAAAGGATGAGTTTTCTCTAGAGGTACAATGAAAGTGCTTTCAGTAGCATTCAAAACCTAACTGCTAGCCTTTGAATTGGATTCCAATCCGTCTATACCTCTAATGCTTTCTGGGAATTTTTATCCAAGGCTTTGGACATGTTATTTGAATCATTGGAAAGAAACTGATGCTGAGGGCCATCTGGTTTGATAGTGGATAGGACAGAGGCTCGACTAGCGGTAAGATGCGCATTAAAAACCAAGGAAACTTTCTTCATAAGACACACCATTTTATGACTCAAATTCTGAAATAGAAGACACCCTGGTCTACTGAATCGCAAAGGGAGACCATTTTCCGAAAAAAAAAAAAGTGCTAAAATCCATGCCTAATATGCTTATGCCTATGCACACAATTGTGTGAGGTTGAACCACTATGCCTACGACGAAGATTTTACGTGCAACAAAGCAAGATATAAAGCTTTGTCTTCTCTTTCTACAGCGGGAGAAGCAGAGAACGAGCTCTAGTTACCAAGGTTTCATTTCCTACAACAGACTTGTCCAAAAAGTACAAAGAGCTCAGTTAGCAAGACTACATTTCTTACAACAGACTTGTCGCTAGAGCACGAAGAACTCAATTAACAAGGCTGCATTTATTGCAGCAAACTTGTTGAGAAAGCAGGAAGAGCTGTCAGCAGAAGTGTGTCGAATAGACCACTGAATAGACAACAAGGGCGCTAAACCTATTGAACTTGTGACAGATCATAGTGAACCTATGACAGATCACAAGTGCAAAGTTAATGCAGGTGGTGTTACCAAGATTACTGCCGACATCGCGGCAATAAGACCTCAAAGTTGAGGTCCAATAATATGAAAGAAAAATATTATTTATTTATTTATTTTAATTAGAATAAAATCATTATTCGTATTTTCCTAAGTTCAACATTAGAAATAAGAATAAATTTTAAGTCAAATATTGAACTATTAGCAAGTCAACAAGTGACTCATTGCTATAGTCCCTGGCCTTTCAGCAGGGACTACTAAGAAATCATAATACTTTTAATTCCATAAGTTAAAAGAGAATGATTGAGTTGCATGAAACCCTTGTCTTATGTACACTATTACAATAAAAGGCTTTAGCATCACATATATGTATCACAATGCCTTATCAAGGTTGTTTGAGAGACATTCTCTCTAGCACACGTTATTCTCTTGCATCATCTTTTGCATCTTGTTTGCGTCACTTGATGTCACAAAGTGTTACACATGAAAATGTATTGAGACAAGCTACATCGTCTTTCTATGCATTGTATATAGTGTCATTTTATGCCTCAAGTGCATCAAATAGGTAGGTTAGTGTTGATATTGGTGTCAAATGGGTTCCTCCTAACATCATATTTTCATTGTACAAATTGTGTATATATGTACACAAATCTACTACCTAGAATCTGCTTGCAGAAACTCTCAACATATTTAATGGGCTCTGCTAAAAAACTCTCAACACATTTAATGGACTTTGCTCACTAGAATCTACTCAGAGATGTCTTGAAATATTAAATGGTCTCCAAATTGTAGCTAGCACCCCCCCACCCCTCTTCACAAGTAGAAACTCATTTCTCATTACTACAATACGGGGTTGTAGTGTCATTTTTAGTGTCACAATGCAATGCAATTTTTTTTAGAAAAAAACTAAGTTTATACAATGCACACAAGGGCATTGTTATTTGTGTTATGTTTGCATCATTGTGTCCTTTTTCTAGTCATTTTTTCAGGAAATCCTTGAGACTTTGTCTTAGAGACATAAATTATGATGCTAGGATTGGTCTGCATTATAGTTGCGTCTATTTTTTTGGAAAATAACTTCACAAGGTCATTTTTGCATCGGGTTCATGTCAAAAACATGTTTTTTGCATTGATTTAGAGTTGTTATGCATCAAAATTGTGTCATTATGAGTCTTTTTAACATCGTGTTGGTGACATAGTTTAGTCTATTAGTGTCAAAATACAAAACTTTTGCATTGTCTTTGCATCTTCTAAGCATCACATTACTTCATTTATGTGTCGTTTTAACGTCAACTTTGTGATGTTACTGTCTATTTAGTGTCATCTACTTTGGACATAGGGATTGATCAGATTCATGTCATGGGTGATTCATCTATAGTCATTAATTGGATGAAAGGAAGCCTCCAAGTACAAAATACTTTTCTCCTTCAACTAGCACATCAACTAAAGGCAATATATAATCGATTTCTTTAGGTCATCTATACTCATATTTATAGAGAGCACAACAAGATTGTAGATCAACTCTCAAAGGAAGGACTTCATCTTCCTAAGTTTTATGATTCCTTGGAAGAAGTACAATTTAACGTCCCTTTTATAATCCCCAGTTCAATTAATGTTTAATGTAGATATAATGCATGGTTGTGGCCAAGTGATGTATATGCAAATTGTATTTCTGAATTTTAACAAATAAAATGTGATGCTAGCTGTTAGGGGACATGGATAGAGATGGGGGCTTATTAATCGACAAGAGAGGAGGGGTCTAGAAAGTGGGGTTTTACCCTTGAGTTTAATTCCCAAATCTTTTTCCTGATTTTAATGTTTTGAGTGAACCTTCTAATTTTCCCTTGAGTGTAGAAGAACCCAATCACTGAATGCATGTAAAAGGGTGGGTGTGAGGAATCACAACCCATAGTTATTGGGAGCATAGGGCTAAAGTAGAATCACCATAGGGAAGAGTGTAATTCAAGCAAGCAAGCAAAAGGGAGGAAATTCATATGGCCAAGGAGGCAGTTTTATACACTCATGTTTTTGCATGAACAGTAAGCAGAGAACATAAGAGAAGAGCACTAGAGATAGATCAACAATGGAGGGCAAATTCTAGAGAATTTTTGGAGCTGAAGACTGAAGAATCAAGTTGAGGCTTGCAGAAGAACTAGGTTGTCGGGCTTGAAGAGTGAACTCTTGTGAGAGTTGCACTATAACAACAAGCTTCTTGTTGTTTTGTTTCCTGGTAGTTTTTTCTAGCAGTGAGTTCCCTTGACTTTCCCAGTAGTGAGATTCTTGGTTAGATGTGCCAGAGAGACCCTAATAAATGAGTGGGATGCCTGATGGATTGAGAGCAATGAAGGGGTACATTCATTGGGTTGGGTAGGTCGAGAGGAAGAGAGCTAGTAGAAATCAAGATAACTGTAGGAGAATGTCAGTGGGTTGTGGGGTTATATGAGAGGTGTGTGGATAGTGAGGGACACCCTCTTTTGTGGATTCCTAGACCCTGCTCGAGGGTGACTTGTTGTTGAGATTTGGAACAACAAGTCTATGGTTGGGTGGAATGTCTATCCCAAGTAGCTGGTTGCACAAATATTTTAAGAAGATAAGTGTTTTATTTGTTTTTTGTGTTGCATTATCAGTTTTAATTGCTATATTTTAACTCTGTGTATGCAGATGAAATATAGGTTGTTGTGATGAAATTATCAACTACATTCATGTTATTTTAGCATGTTGTAGTTGCATTTAAATTAATGGTATCTACAAATGGTTAAATCTGTGTGTTTTTTGGTAGCTGGTAAGCTACATGTTACATTAGTGTGTGTATATATATATATATATATATATTATCTTTTTTTGAATTTTATGAGTATTCCACATGTAATGAACCTCAGTCGAGTTGGGGAACACTACAAATTGGTATCAGAGATCAAGGTTCAACACCGAGTTTGTATGGGCCCAAACCATGCGAATTTGGTAGAAATTCATTGTTGTAGAGTTTCACCTGTGACATATTTGTGGAAATTTGGGAATTCAGAGTGTAATCCCCATATTTATGAGAAACTTTAAGTCTAAATTTCCCTCAAAACCGTTTAAGAGGGATCAAGGCTGTCAATATGCAAGTTGCAGAGTTAAATTTGACTCATAAGGTCGAAATTTATCTTTTAATGGCGGCTGAAGAAGTTGGGAGAGTTTGATGGATAGACAATTGAGGTCACATTTGATTTTGAGATTAACGACCTCAATTCATCCTAGATTGACCAAAAAATTATACGTTTTTTAGAGTTGGAAAAATAGAGTGGATTGACGGTCGAGATCCATTTTTAGAGTTGGAAAAATGGAGCAAATCAACACTTGAGATTCATTGGAAAAATGGAGCAAATCGACGATCGAGATCCATTTTCAGAGTTTGGCAAAATGGAGAAAATTGATGGTCGAGATTTGTTTTCGGAGTTTTGAAAAATAGAGTAGATCGACGGTCTAGACTCATTGACATAGTTGGGTGAAGTATGGCGAATCAATGGGCATGATCATTTCAACTTGAAGATCTATGACCCATATCTATCATGGATTTTGGTTTAAAATTTCTAAGTATTAGAGTTCGGAAAAAATCATGAGTGAATTTAGTTGGCTAAGAGAAATTGTCGATCACCGATGGTCGGTTGGAGAAATCAGGAAAGTGTTTCACTCGACCAAGAGAAATCATCGATCGCCAATGGTCAGGTCGACGAAATCGATGAAGTGTTTGGTTTGTCCGGAGGAAATCACCGATCGCCATTGAAGGGAAAAGACGAGGATGATGTGTCATGCCATGTCGACATTCATGTGTCATGCCATGCCATAATCCATGTGTCATGCCACATCATCCAAGTTGACATGTTATCATCCATGTGTCATGCCACATCATCCTACTTTCCACATCACTAAGAGAAATCGTCGATGGTCGATGGTCGGGTAGGAAAAATCGGTGAAGTGTTTCATACATCCCAAAGAAATTGTCGATCGTTGATGGTCAGCTTGACAAACTTGGCCTAGTGTTTCATGTGTAAAAATGAAATCATCGATCATCGATGTCTGGGTTAACAAATTTAGCGGTCTTACAAGTCAATTTTCAAAGGAAATTGTCGATCGTTGATGGAGTTTCAGATGGTGGAAAATAGACTATTCACGTTGCTTTGAGTTGGCGATCAACGATTGATATTCATCCACGAGCTCGGAAAAGTTTAACGAATCGATAGATGGGATTACTTCGGATTTCAAGATCAATGAATCAGATTAAAAGAATGTTATAACAATAAAACTATCAATTTTCTATGAGTTTTTTTAGTTTTTGAAGGTCATCAACTTGTGGAGGCATTTTGAGGGTCTAAACAACATTTTCAGGTAGTCAAAATCGAGAGAAATGTGTGTAAGTTTGGTACACAAAATCTTTGCTGCTTAAAATGAAAGAAATCGGAAAGATATTTCCAATGAGTCATTATGGGCGCAAAACAAAGCTAGTATGAAGAGGTTATAGCCGAAACAGTGCAGGGTATATTTTCGACCCCAATTTACTTTCAGAGGGCTACATGTCAGCATGAGAAATGTTGAGACAAAGTCCAATGGAAGAAGAGGTAGAGAGGAGCTTGTGGAGTTGGTTGACACTGTGAGAAGTCTACAGAGGGAAGTGGAGATCTATAGGGCAGATAATGAAAAGATTATGAAAGCTTAGGAAGAGATACTTCATGTTGAAAATTTGGTATGCTTGTTTAACCATAGACAATGTCACATCATTGTCACCCAACCATAGACACAAGGCCACCCTTGAGAATCCTAATCTTTACTTAAAATAATTCCAGCAAGCCTACTCCAGAACCAATAGATAAACCCTAGATGCTAACTGCAACAACAACTTAAGACAAGTAGAGTGCTTCTTCTCTAAGGATAGTGCATAAGAGAGAGAGTCTCCATAGAACAAGTACCATACACAACTGCAGTTGTACTACTCTCTCAGACTTGTGCCATACTTAGTAAGAATATCTCCAAGAATATCACAAAGAGTATCACCAAGAATATCACCAAGAGTTTCACTAAGAATCACTAAAAGAATCACCAAGAAAAATCACTAAGAGAGAGACCAAGACCCAAGAGATGACCATGCACCCTTATTCCTTATTGCAGCTGCAACTGTAGCTCTCCAAAAGACTTACACACTAACTGGTTGTCCAAATGAGCTAAAACCTCCTCTATTTATATTAAATTGTCCAGTGACTTTTCTGGCTGGGCCGACTTGACTTTCTGGTAATTATATTTTTTGTTTATCTTTTTCCCGTGGAGTCGATTTGTGTTTCTAGAAGATAATAATCTAATATTATTATTCTGCTAGGTTGACTTGTCTTCCAGGGTTTCCACACATTTGTTTAATGGTTCACTTGCTTTCAGAATATTCTATTCTAAGTCAAATGTTACGCGTGGAGGTTAATACCTCCCATAGCTACCAAAACATCAACACTCCCTCTTAGCTAGGGAGGTATTAACTAGGATGTTCTTCATGTAGTGGTATCAAACACATCCACCCATCTCACATGGAATGGGAAAGACTCACATGGTCTTGTAGACCATTCTACACGTAGCATCACCATATCCTCACATGATATTTGTAGTGCAACATGACTTCACCCCATGCATCCAAGGTATGTGGGTAGCTCTCAATAGATACAACATGTCCCCATGACATCCACTACCCTGCAATGTATCAGTACATGATCATGTGCACCCTTGATCTCAGTGCCAAACCTTTTTCATGTTGGATGAAATCCTCTGGACTCAATGCCAACCCTTTTTCATGTTGGATGAGACCCACCATACTCAGTGCCAACCATTTTTCATGTTGGATGATATTTTTCCATTTGTTCTCAATGCCAACCCTTTTTCATGCTGGATGAAACCCACCATACTCAATGCCAACCATTTTTCATGTTGGATGAGTTCCACCTGTCACTGCCTCTGAAGAGGGACGACACTAAGCTTGTCCCTGAAGTACTCAAACTTCATCCTCAACAACGACTTGGTGAACACGTCCGCAACCTGATCCTCGGTAGTCACGAACTGGAGCCTCACTGATCCCTTCTGCACCATATCCCTGATAGTAATGTCTAATCTCAATATGCTTCAAACTATCATGAAACACCGGGTTCTCTGACAACTTCATGATACTTTGGTTGTCACACCAAATTCAGGTCACCTCCAATCCGAGACCAAATAACCCAAACAACAACTTCCTAAGCCACACTGCTTCTCTACTCGCTGCACATGTTTCCACATACTTAGCTTCAGCCGTAATGAGCACCACACATGACTACTTCTTGCATCTAGCGGAGCCTCCTTCTCCTTACTATAGTACCTAGCTCCCTCTGGAACTGACCATATGACTCCCTCTCGAGCACTAAATATCAACTAGATCTTCAATCTGCTGACTCCATCACTTGTCATCTAGAACAAGTCTTGTCATCCTCTTCTTGTAGGTCTCACTACAAGTCAAATTTAGTCCAAGAGTCAACAACATTCCATAATCATGAAATTAATCAAGGCATAAAGCAATAACAATTTCTTAGGTATGATGACATACTACTCATAGTCATGCAACCACACATAAGGTTTTATTATCTTTGACCACACTTCTGCTCAACACTCATCCACATACCAATACATGTGGCAACTATCTAGATACCTTCCATCTCTACCAGATCATACTATAAGGAGCGTGCTACTCCAAGCATGTTAGCAAAGAGGTTTCATCCTAGACATGCTCCATCACGAGATGTTGTGAAACGCTATAAGCTACATACTTATAACATCACATGCCAAACATGAGCCTACTGCTTGAAAGAAAATTGAGTCACATCATAAATAAAGCATATGACAATGAGTCAATCATAGTAAGGAATATATAGTCCTCCCTCTTAATCTTGACTATTTGGTATGATCATGTCCTGGAGATGTACTGCTCCTAGATACTTTTTGTCTTTGAGCATCACATCATGCACTATTACGTTGAAAGGTATTCATGTCCACTTCATGTCTCAAACTAGAGAGCATCTAATATGTTGTCTCCTGCAACTGTCACTATAGCTTCCCTCAAATTTATCACCTGTGACCTGCCTGAAACAAGGACAACAAAGGGGAAAACAGTGGACAAGAATAATACTCTTATAATGATAAAACAAGAACGAGAACATTAATCATAGTAGCTCCTTCTCACAGCTATTGCTTGTAACCTTCCTAGAACAAGAGCCAAAATAAAAAATACAATAATAGAAACAACACTCTTCTGGTGTTGTGATCAATCATTCTTCGATGGTATCCTCCATGGAATTTATAAAATAACCAAGATGACCTGCTTGGAAGCAAAACTAGAAGTATCTCCTAGAGGAGATGTTAGTTCATCTTGCAAACAAGTACATAAGTATTTATATCAATGGTACTTACATGCTGCCAAGTACTCATTGTATCTAGCAGTAATAGAACCTTTCAAAGATTGTTGTCACAACTAATACTGTAGCAGTTATCAAACTTGATATGTACAAATTGGAAATTTATTAATTTAATCAATCAAACCTGGAACCTGGAGTCTTATCGTCAAGAAAAAGTGTTGTTGATTTTCTTCCGAGTATCCTTCACTCAAGATGACAAGTATTCGCTTCAACCTGTCCCCTGTACTTAAGACAATATACTTTCTTGACAAAAATCCGAGTTAGAGAATATAATGCAAATACACTATAAAATCTCAACCTTAATCAATATAATAATTTGAGTAAAGTTAGTTTCTAACTTCAACTTTGACTAGAGATTAGTACGATAATCATAAATTCAATAGATCAAAAAATGCAACCTAAATGTTCATAATGCCATAACAACTAGAGGGGTATAAAAATAATCAAACCTGGAGTATGTTGTTCCTCTGAATGTGTTGGATCTGAGATCCCTCTGGATCTACGATTGTAAGAGATCCCTTCTCCTGCAATTGCACTCAAAATAGTGATACAGTTTAAATATATATAAGTACATACCTTTGGTAGCATCGACAAACAGTGGCACCATCCAATAGTGGCAGAAAGCAATTATGAACCTTAAAACTTCAAAGGTGCTCCAACTTGTAATCTAAAGGTAGCTGGAGATTCTTTAGGGTAAGGCACACTAGGACAACCAAAGATTAGTTCCAATACTTCCCATAAAATTTCACTACAACTGGTATTGGCACTGCAAACCTAGGTTTTTATGAGGAAACCCTAATTTCTCAACTTTAAAAATTTTCAAATATGATCTAGGGAAGAGATGTGCCCTACTTAGGCAACCTTCTTAGTCACTTCAGTACGTGCTCAATGAGCTTAAAAATGCGGGAAACTGAGAAACCAACTCTGATACCATGTTGAAAATTTGGTATGCTTGTTTAACCATAGACATTTTCACATCATTGTCACCCAGCCATAGGCACAAGTACACCCCTGAGCATCCTAACCTTTACTTAGAATAATTCCAACAAGCATACTCCAGAACCAACAGAGAAACCCTAGATGCTAACTCCAACAAAAACTCAAGACAAGTAGAGCGCTCCTTCTCCAAGGGTAGCGCACAAGAGAGAGAGTCTCCATAGAACAAGTACCATACACAACTACAACAGCTGCAACTACACTACTCTCTCAGAATTGAGCCATACTTAGTAGAAATATCACCAAGAGTATCACCAAGAATATCACCAAGAGTTTCACTGAGAATCACTAAGAGAATCACCAAGAAAAATCACCAAGAGAGAGACCAAGACCCAAGAGATGACCATGCACCCTTATTCCTTCTTGCAACTACAACTGCAACTATCCCCAAGACTTACGCACTAACTAGCTGTCCAAATGAGCTAAAACGTCCTCTATTTATATTAAATTGTCTAATGACTTTTTTGGTTAGGTTGACCTGACTTTCTGGTAATTATATTTTTAATTTATCTTTTTTCTATGGAGCCGACTTGTGTTTCTGGAAGATAATAATCTAATATTATTATTCTTCTAGTGTTACACATTATTTTGGTCACCTCATTGATCACGTGACAACATGTGTTCATGTTCCCTAAAAAATATTAAAAGATACTTTCTCTATGGGAAAAGAGATTTGCTTTCCTCTGCCAAAAACCATATGAAGGAAGGTCGTCGCATCCTGCTATATGCATGGGGTGTGACGATGCTTGATCGTCGCAGTCTGCACTATACCTGGGTTGCGTCGTCATCGCATGCTGCTTGTCCATAGGGTGCGACGATGCTTAAAGCATGGGAAAAGTCAAATTTCACGAATGTTCTAGAAGGGAATCTTCTAGAAGATGAGGTGGCCTCCGATCGGTTTGGATCTTACTTGCTTCTCTGATTTGGTGGGATCATCCTAATCTCCTCATCCATCTCTCTTTCACACTATAAAAAGAGGGATCTCTCATGGAAAAGGCTAAGGTTGAATAGGCTAAGAATTGTATGGAGAGTTCTACTTCAGATTATGCTTGAGAGCTTTGCTTTAGTTCTTCAAGTCAGATTGTGGATCTTCTTCATTCAAGGCATTGGAGAAAAGGTGTGTGTGTTGGAGAAAAGAGCCATCGAAAGGGGACCTTGAGACATCAAGGCATGGGTTGTATTCTCCACTTTCTATTCACTTAATACAGTAATGCATTTCTTCCCTATATAAGCATCTTGTCTTCTATTGTATAGTTCATTGATCATATACATAGACTTCATTAGAATATACATATCTTTGTTTCCCCTCTTTTTTGGTTTGTGATTCTTGGATAGGCTTACTATTCTGCAAACCCAAGGAAGGAGCTACAAGGATGACACTAGCGAGGATCAAGCATTGTTTAAAAGGTATGTCACTTGTACCTCATTAAACTAGTTCATATGATAATGAAGTTTAAGGCAAAGTGTGCATTTTGTTCTGTTTTGTTCTAGTTTCTAGTGGGATCTAGGGAGATCTGTTTGTGTCTGCACTTACCAATTAATCCGATAACAAAATTGGCGACCATACTGGGGATACGACTTTATTTTAGTTTTTTTCCTCTTATTTGCTTTTAGTCTGCCTTATTTTGGTCAAATTCATTCTCTGAGTCTATGGGTGATCCATCTAGAATCCCTGGGTCTGAAAGTTCAGTAAGATTTTTTGTCTTTCTTTCCATTTTTCCTTTACTTATAGAGATCGTCGCACTGTGCTCCACTACAACCCGCGACGATTCTTGTAGGAATTGTTGGAGAGAGCCAATTTTTCTTTTGTCACCCAGTTTTGCCTCAATTGTCTGGGATGAACTTTTGATACTAGTGATTGATTGATTTATAAGTTTGAAGCTTGCATTTGATTGGTTTTCAGAAATTGAAAGTTTTTCTTTGTAATTTTGCAAGTTTTGCTTTTGATTTTTGTCATAAGGGTATAATCTTTGGATCTTGGTCCTGAGTGCTTGTTTGACAAAGGGTCTTTGATTTATTTGAAGTTTTGGATTGTTTTTATTTTCTGGATTGTTTATTGATTGAGAGACATTTTTGTTTGCATTTGACAAAAAGCTTTCCTATCATTTCATTTTTGTCTACATTATAGGTTTGATTTGGGAATTGTGTTGAGAATGTGTTAATTTTCTTGGATTACACGTTCTTTCCTTCATTACATCTTTGATCTAATTTGAGAAAGAAAGAACTGAAGTCATTTCTTCTTTTTAGTAATTGTTCACAAGGAAATTGTTGCATTCAAAATATTTTGTTAAAAGATAAAATTGGAAAATTTTGTAACTTTTGGTTATTTGGAATTTTGTTCATTCAAAAATCGAGAAATGACATTTCGTAGATTTTGTAGTTGAAAGAGATACCTTCTCCCTACTGCAATTACAGTTCATTGAATTAAAAAATTGCATAATCATCTCTTCTTTCATTTTATTGGATCAAGGTCACATACATCATCAGTTTCATTTCCATTTCCCTTTTGAGTAAATAACAACCTTTAAAAATACAACATAATTTTAAAATTTATTAGCAACTTTTATTTTCTAGAAATTCTCTTCACCAACATTAGCTAGGATAGCGCTTTGGAATAGGTTGTAAGGCACACTCTCCAAAGCATCAAAACACACAGTAGTATCTTGTGATAGGGAGAGTTCAAATCCACTTGCTACCTTTTTTCTTGGGAAGGCCTTCTAACACAAGGGTCAATCATGAGGTCGCATTAGGACTGGCAGAGTTACTCACCCTGCTTTGTCGGTCTTGGTTTAGAGATTGCGCGTATTATTGGGGGTCACTTGAGAAGAAAATCCTGTGGGGACATTCTTGAGTTGATTTCGGGCTAGATACCCTGCCTTTCCGTGTGGATCGGACTGTCGACTGTTTCACCTTGCATCATTGTCGTAGTTGGTAACCTTAGTAGCCTATCTCTTTAGGGTCTTTACACGAAGTGACTGTGGAGGGGAAAGTCTTCACAGTACCTGTAATCGATGTTGGCCAAACTCACTCAGGCTGCTTGGAGGGCATACCCACGATTATGTGTGGGAGCTTGCACCAGGGTGTAAGTCTATTAAGCAGGTCGTCAACGTAACTTTTCCACCCGCTTTATCCCAACCCCTTCTTATCTTGATTTTGCGACGTTGGATTTCATCACCAACTAGACTTCGAAATAAGAAGGTTTGTTTGCTTGGTTTGATTTCTATATTTTATTAGTGGGTGTTGTTTGTTTCTCTAGTTGGTCATAGATTTGTTTTGTTCTCTTTTTGGTGTGGTCAACATCGGCCCTCGCCGTTCACGTAGGATGCAAGGACTACCTCCAGAAGATCCGAAAAGTTACGTCCCTTTGCTTCCTAACTCACCAGAGGGCTCTCCCGAGGGAGAAATCAATAATGAAGTAGCCTTTGAGATTGGAAGTTTGAATTCTTTAGAGGTATTCAGAATTAGATCGAATTCTTTAGAGGGATTCAGACTTCTCGTAAACCCGTTATTGAATCTTAGAGAAGATCAACTTCTGCTATGTCTAAATTCATTAGGAGAATTTGTTATTGAAGATCATACTCAAATACCTACTAGACCTCACATAGAGTCTGGTGTGGACGATCCACCCTTTCAAAGTGAGTCATTTAGAACCCCGGTTCGTACTACTGGAGTTTTTTCAGAGAACCGCCTCGGAACACGATATTTTTGACACACTAAGAACGAGTCCTAATCAACCTATGACATCGCAAATGCCTGAGGCATCTGTTACCTATACGGTACCTTTAGAACATTTTACTGGCACCACCAGTAATATCGTCACAGTTTCAGACCAATTGTTGGTTGGTTCTCACTCGATTCTCCCTCTCCAGATCGCCCACTCTACCATGGTCCCACAAGCTACGACTGTTTCTACTGGAAATGTGGTTATTACTCAAGCTCCTATTGGAACACCACTCCCTCTTAGATCAAATCCGTCACTTCCCCCTAGGTAAAATGCTTTGAATACTTCCATCGCTATCCCTACTCAGAATCCATCTGAAGGGTCTAATCTTTTTGTTCCTCCTGGGTATAATGATGCTAGTCATTTTGTTCCTACAGCTACCCAGGTTCTCTCCGGGCGGCCTTACATTCCTCCTCCTCCTTTGTCTGGAGGATATAGTCATCCTAGCCCTAGTGGCTCCAATCCAGTTGGAGGCACCAGTCATTCTGTCGATTCTAGGTTTCAGATTCTTGTTGGAGGCCAACCTCAAGTTGGGGGGCAACCTCAATTTAGGGGGCAATCTCAGATTGGTTTACAACCTCAACTTGGGGGGAAACCTCAACTTGGAGCCCATAACCCAGTTTATGGGCATAGTATACCCGTATTACAATCTCAACCTTGGAACCTTCATTTCCAAGGGAATCAACAACCATTTGGGGCGCAACATCCTTAAGTTAATTTTTTTGTGCCCCCCTAATTTTGGACAACCGTATCCAAGTTCTATGAATCCTACTTGGGGTGAAAATCTTCAGTCTAATGTTCCTTTCCAAGGGAACATACCTAATCAACCAAACCATGTTGGCTATTTGAATCAAAACCCTCCAGAATCGAATCTTTCAGGACTGTCTAACTATCTAGATACTGCTTATGGTCCTACTAGTATACCTACGGGACTACCTCCTCAAAATTACCAGTTTCCTCAAGTGAACAGACAGTTGCCTTTTCTTGCTACTTTGGATTTACCGGATTTATCTAGGATTTTGAATGATCCTATTTTACATTCTCCTTATTGGCTTGTCATACCAACCAAATTACCATTTGACATTCCTAAGTTTGACGGTCGATCGAGAGAAAACCCAAATAATCATGTCATGAATTTCCATATTTGGTGTTCGTCCAACTCATTGATGGATGACTCTATAAGATTACGATTTTTCCAACGAACTCTTACGATTTTGACAGCCAAATGATATATTGAATTGCCACAAGGATTCTTTAATGACTTTAACACCCTAGCCATGGATTTTTTAACGCATTACCAGTTGCCTATTCGATATGAGACATGAACTGAAATTTTGAGCTCATTTAAACAATTCTCTTCCACTCATATTTCTGATCATATCCATGAGTGTAGGAGGAGGAGACGCTTAATCAAAGTTTCCCTTCGTGATCAACTATTGGTTGAGTGGTTTACAAAATCACTCATTGGTCCTATAGCCCGTGATGTTTCCATGGGTGGTGTCGTCACTGAAGAGCAGTCGATTAGTCGTGCTTAATATCTAGATCTCATTTATTCACAAATGAGCACACTCTATGACTTGATCCTTGATGCTCATCGTCCATCCATGAATCCCACCCCAACACATCCAGTAGCTTCTCATGCCGTTGATGGTGTGATTAGCACTTTTTATGCTGAGACTTAGTCTACACAAGCCAATCATACCAATCCCAAGTCTACTACTTCTAATGTACAAAATACTCCTACTCCTACTCCTTCCCCCGATAAAACTTCTGAAGTTAATTCGGTTCAATCTACGCCTACTAATAAAAATCAAAATAAAAATAAAGGCAAGGGTAAGAATAAGGAGGACAAAAATAATAATCAACAATATGAGAAACCCCCAAAACACAGCCTACTGATGACAAAGATAAGTGTAAACCTCATTATCCTTGCCTTATTTGTGGTGACGATCATTATACGAAAGATTGTCCACAATGCGCTGAGGTTACTAAGTTCCTCCAAGGGACTGGGAAGCCTCCTACACCCGTCATCTTGTCACAACCTTTTCCTTTTTAGCAACAAGCCCAATTGGTCATTCATGACCAACCTTCTCCTTCTACCACATCTTATGTCCTTATGTGTACTGGTGATTCCAAGAAGAACAAAGTTGTAGTCGCAACTCGAGCCAAAGATTATTCTCCTTCGAAAGAGAAAGTTGATGATTTACCACCTTCGGTGGTTCAACCTCCTCCCCCAACTTCAC
This sequence comes from Picea engelmannii, assembly GCA_009831015.1. Lineage (NCBI taxonomy): Eukaryota > Viridiplantae > Streptophyta > Pinopsida > Pinales > Pinaceae > Picea > Picea engelmannii. The sequence goes on from ML816840.1 coordinate 30,556, forward strand.
CTCCAAATGATCCTCTTCATCTCGAAATATTGGGCCTAGATACAGTTCTTCGTCCACCTCCCAAGGGCGTTGTTCGAAAGCCTTCATTTAATCCTCACGCACGTGTTGCCCAAAACTACAATATTGTAGAAGACCTTGCGCAAGCACCCTCTACGATGTCGGCTCTCGAAGTCCTTCAAAGTTGTCCTACTCAATGGAAGGCATTGTTAAAGGCTATTGGTGGAATTGATTCTACCGATACCAATTTCATAATCTTTGACTTGGAAGATCATATTCCAAGGCTTCCTCCTTAGTTAGCATTTCAGATCCAAGTTGTTGTGGAAAATAAAAATATTTGTTGAACCGTTATTGACGAAGGAGCCTGGACTTGCGTTATGTCTGTCACTTGTTGGAAATCCATTGGCTCTCCTGCCCTTACCGAGTCACACAATACTCTTAAAGATTTTAATGGTAGGGGGTTTAAACCTTACAATGTTCTTCCTTCGTTGTCTATTACGTTATAAGGTAAAGCGGTTAATGTTGAGGTTGAGGTCTTTGATGCACCTTTTGATTATAACCTTCTACTTGGCCATAGCTAGATTGATTCCATGCATGCAACTATTTCTACTCTTTTTCGTGTGTTACATTTCCCGCACCAAGGAAGGGTCACTACTGTGGATCAACTAGCTTTATTTAATTCCGATTCGCGTACTAGCAACGTGCCTTTTATCTCGAAAACACCTCCCGGTTATGAGAATGTTGGCGTGGGTCTTTTAAAAGATTCAACCTTGATGAGTACATTTCCTATTCCACCAACCGATATTCCTCCTCCTTTTGTCACTTTGATTAACATGATATCAACTTGTGTTTGTGAAACCCTTAAGTCTTATGACCCATGGATAGTACCTAGCTCTGGTGACTGTCTTCGTTATGGCAACCAAATGCCTTTAAGTCTGGTGGAATCAACTTATCAAGTTATTATATCGACAACTCCCTCTCTTCCTTCTCTCGGTGATACATCTCCCGATCCATTCCACGTGGTATTTCCTACTAATGAGATGATCATGGTAGTCATTTCCATGGAAGATAATCCATGGGACGATGGGCATCATCGTTCTATTCTCTTCCTAGAATGAGAGACTATAGAGAGTTACCAATGCATTTCGACTCCATCGACCATTGTTGTTATTTATTTTGTTCCTGAGTAAACACACGATGTCTTGTATGAAGGGAACTTGAGTAATATTTCACCTACCATTCCTCTCGACATATCGATTAAACCCGGGGTCATGGAAAATGTTCATATCGATGCCTCATGTTCTGCTGATGAGGTCTGCACTTATAAAGCCCTTTTCCAAGAATTCTGTGACATTTTTCCCTGGAGTTATGAAGAAATGTCTGGTATTGATCCTGATATTGTTGTGCATGAGATTAAGACTTATCTGGACGCTAAACCTGTTCGGCAGAGACTTCACCCAGTACATCCATGTAAAGCTGCTGCTATTAAGCTTGAAGTTGAAAAAATTCTTAAAGATGGCTTTGTCTATCCAATGGCTTTGACTGATTGGGTATCCAATCTTGTTCTGGTAAACAAGAAACAAGGAATGATCTGCGTTTGTGTATATTATAGGGATATAAATAAAGCTTGTCCCAAAGACAATTATCCAACCCCTTTCGTTGACTAGATTGTGGACGACTGTGTCGAGAGTGAAATCTTCTCCTTGATGGATGGTTTCTCTGGCTATAATCAAATCAATATTCTGCTCACAGATCAACACAAGATTGCTTTTATTTTCCCTTGGGGAACCTTCACCTACCAGAAATTACCTTTTGGTCTAAAAAATGCCAGTGCGACTTTTAAACGCGCTATGTCTTATGCTTTTCATGACATTAAGCACATTGTACAACCATATCTAGACGATCTACCGACGCATTCCATGCGTTGTCAAGATCACCCGACACATTTACGGGCCATTTTCCTATGCTGTCAATATTATCGCATATGTTTGAATCCACACAAATGTGTTTTTTGTGTGGAATCCGGATGACTTCTTGGTTTTATCGTGTCTATACATGGGATTCGGGTAGACCCCTTGAAGGTTGAGGCTATTCTTAACCTACCTCCTCCTTCCATGCTACGCCGACTACAAAGTTTGCAAGGGAAGGAAATTTTTTTTATGTCGATTCATTCCAAACTATGTTGAATTAATGAAAGGATTTACTCGGCTTCTCAAGAAAGGTTATGATTTTGTATGGGACGATACTGCAAACAAAGCCTTTGAAGCTTTGAAACTCGCCTTAAAACATACACCACTGTTGTTCCCACCTGACTATAGTTGAGATTATTTTCTGTACTTAGCTGCTTTGGACTCTACCCTTGCCATGGTTTTAGTCCATGAGGATGATTCACACGATGAACATATTATATACTATTTGAGTCGGAGTCTCACGACCACCGAAACCAAATATTTACATGTGGAGAAACTAGCCATGGTTCAAGGTGTTCAACGTTTTCATCACTACATCCTATTACGCAGAACCACAATCATTTCCGATTGTAACCCCATGCAACATATCCTTACTAGAGAATTGCTAGGGGGAAAGTACTCCAAATGGATAGTTATTCTATAGGAGTTTGATTTGGAGTTTGAACACGCCAAGTCAAAGAAGTCTTTGGTTTTTTACGAATTGATTTGTGACCTTCCCTCTACTGAAACAAAAACTGTGGTAGAGGATTCCTTACCTGACGAATCTCTCTTTCTGATCAGTTCTGACGACATATGGTACAAATATATTATCTTCTATCTCCAGACCCAAACTTTCTGGCCTGGTCTTTCTAGTATAGATAATACTCGTATCCGTTATCAAGCCCGTCAATACATTATCCTTGGTGATACCCTTTACCGCCGTGGTATTGATTCCATATTTCGACGATGTCTCACCTATGATGAAGCTGAGAAAGCTTTGAATGACTATCACTCTGGAGCATGTGGCGGTCATATGTTTGGGTATGTTACTGCCCAAAATATCTTACGAGCTAGTTATTTATGGCCTTCATTGTTTAAGGATTGCATTACTGCTGTCCAGAAATTCCATGCTTGTTAAACCTACAACAATAAGATCCGATCTCACCCTACTCCTCTTCACCCTGTAGTTTCTGTTGGTCCATTCACCAAATGGGGAATTGACTTCATGACATGTAACCCTCATTCATCCGGGGGGCATGGATACATTATTGTAGTTGTTTATTATTTCACTAAATGGGCCGAGGCGATGCCTACATTTGATAATACCGAAAAAATTGCAGCGTTACTCATATTCAATCATATCATTACTAGATTTGGTGTCCCTCAAACCATCGTTACTGATCACGATAGTCATTTTTGCAATTTCATGATGTCTGAACTTACTGAGAAGTTGGGTCTTCGACATGAAAACTCAACCCCCTATTATCCTCAGACCAATGGCCAGGTTGAAGCAATCAACAAAGTTCTCACCACTATGCTTCGATGGATGGTAGGAATTCATAAGTCAAATTGGCACACGATGTTATTCTCAACGTTGTGGGCCTATTGGACATCTGTTAAGTCTACCACAAGATTCACACCTTTCCAGTTAGTATATGGTATCGAAGCAATTTTTCCGATTGAATGTGAAATCCCATATTTGAAACTGGCCGTCGAACTTCTTCCGAATACCTCATCTGAAGAGGAACATCTTTTGTACTTGATGCAATTAGACAAAACTCAGTGTGATGTTGCCTTAGTCATTGAATGTAACACCTATTTCCCCTAGTTTGTAAAAATAACTGGACTGGCCAAGAACTATGGCAAACTCATAAATGTGAATATGTGATGTAAATGGACCTTGAGGAAAAGGTCAATAAATGTGAATAACATTATGAATTTTATGGCAGGATTGCTGAGAGGGGATGTGCAGAAAAAGAGACCACGATGGCGGTGGAAGGCACCTAGAAAGGTGGCGTTAAATTCCACCGAGAATTAATATCGTATTTGGACTCCACTGGCCCGGAGAACCAAAAGTGGCTCGTTGGCCCCAAATTAAATGTCTCGTAGGCTGGTAGGTAGATGGCTTAATGAGGGATGGGAGGTGAACCGCCCATCCGTAGAGCCGTCGTGCCTGACCAACGCGAGGGTAATCGCGCCACACACAACCTCGCAAGAGGATAAGGCGTAGGGTAGAAGCGATTGGGGGGGCAGATGCGAGGGGAGAACTCTGGCATTACGCAGAGTGAGTGATAGCAGAGAGGAAGGATTGCAACCTTCGCTCCTGGTCACTGGCAAACGGAGACGCAGTCTCACAGCATCGTGGTCTCAGCTCGGGGGTGGCTAGTGGTAAATCC
>ML816840.1:41814-75428 GCA_009831015.1 Picea engelmannii
ACCAGAACCCCAATGCATACTGGACAGAAAGGAAACCCCGCTCTGGAACAGAACCATTGCACAGGTCAAGGTGCAGTGGAAACATTTTGGCCCAGATGAGGCTACATGGGAAATGGAGGATGCCATGAGACAGGCATATCCAAGTTTGTTTACTTATGTACATGCAATTCATGTTAGTAGATAAGAACATCGAGGACGATGTTCCTTTTAAGGGGGAGGGAATTGTAACACCCTGTTTCCCCCAATTTGTAAAAATAACTGGACTGGCCAAGAACTATGGCAAACTCATAAATGTGAATATGTGATGTAAATGGACCTTGAGGAAAAGGTCAATAAATGTGAATAACATTATGAATTTTATGGCAGGACTACTGAGAGGGGATGTGCAGAAAAAGAGACCACAATGGCGGTGGAAAGCACCTGGAAAGGTGGCGTTAACTTCCACCAAGAATTAATACCGTATTTGGACTCCACTGGCCTGGAGAACCAAAAGCGGCTTGCTGGCCTCGAATTAAATGTCTCGCAGGCTGGTAGGTAGATAGCTTTATGAGGGATGGGAGGTGAACCGCCCATCCGTAGAGCTGTCGGGCCTGACCAACGTGAGGGTAATCGCACCACATGCAACCTTGCAAGAGGATAAGGCGTAGGGTAGAAGCAATTGGGGGGGCAGACGCGAGGGGAGAACTCTGGCATTACGCAGAGTTAGTGATAGCAGAGAGGAAGGATTGCAACCTTCACTCCTGGTCACTGGAAAATGGAGACGCAGTCTCACAACATCGTGGTCTCAGCTCGGGGGTGGCTAGTGGTAAATCCTCTGGGAGTCGCTAAGCCTACGGTTGGGCGGAAACGAGCACCCCTCTCAACAGTTTCTTGACCCCTGGTGTTATTTCTAATAAGTGTTTTGCCTCTGGCATCTTGAAATATATATATATGTTTATTCTGATAATTATGCTCATAAGCTGTGAAACTGTGAATGATTTCATTATAAGAATGACTGTATGGTGTTTTGATCAGTTCTAGTAGTGGTATAATTATATGGAAGGACTATGTATGGTTTATGTCCTCATGAATTCGTTATTTGTGTGCGTACTGACCTAATTCAGACTTCACGTCTGGTTTTCAGAAGGACGACATCCTTATATACCTCAGGTAGTACCCTGAGTAAATCTCCCCATAGAAATACCTTCCTTGAAAAGCCCATCAAGAACCGGGAAGGCGGTTGTGAAGGCGTAAGGCCTTAGTAATCCTGCATCAGGAGGAACGATCCTCTTGAAAACCGAGATGACAGCATAAGGATGAAGTAACGAATCGACGAATGAGATCCCGTCGGGAGATCTGTGGTCACTCACGACCCTCAGATCGGAGGAAGAAGATGGAGTGTTAAGTACTTTAACCCTGATAGGTATTAATCAACGAACGAGATTTCGTCGGGGAATCTGCGGTCACCCACGACCGTTAGATTAGTTCGAGAAAGTAGGGCGTTAAATTCCTTACCCCTTTGTTTTCCTATGTCTTCATGGGTAGCGAAGAGTTTAGGACTGTAGATCCCCAAGGTTCATGAGAGTATCTGGACCATGGATCTTTTCCATGCCCAGGTAGTCGTGGAAGAATGCATGGGTAGGAACCATTATGAGCCGTCAGATCTCGGTTGAAAAACCCGACAGCCGTTGGATCTGTCAGGAGTTACCCGAGGGTTAAGACTCCAGTGTATAGGGGCTTTCCATTGTGGAAATCCCGGGATGGATCTGGACCATCCGTCTAACGAAGGCCTCGTGTCAAGAGATCACCCACTTCAGGAAACTGGGAGTCGGGAAATCGGGAGTCCTGTTGATAAGAGATCGAGGCTTTCCATTGAGGAAATCCTGGGATGGATCTAGGCCGTTCGATGGACAGAGGCCACGTGTCATAAGAGTTCCCATTTCAGGAAATCGAGAATCACGGAATCGAGATTCCTGTTGACAAGAGTTTGGGATTTCTCCATGGTGAAAACCCTGGGATAGATCTGAGCTGTCAGATTGATGGAGGCCATGTGTCGTGAGATCTCCCCATTTTGGGAAATCGGGAATCGCGAGATCGGGAGTCCTGGCGACAAGGGATTGGGGCTTTCCTGGGTGGAAACCCCGGAGCAGTTGTGGACCGTCCAAATTAAGGAGGTGACGTGTTGAGAGATTACCTGTTTTGGGAAATCGGGGATCGGGTCTTTCCATTGTGGAAATCCTGAGATGGATCTGAACCGTCTGTCTAACGTAGGCCACGTGTCAAGAGATTACCCGTTTCGGGAAATCGGGGATCGGGGATTCGAGAGTTTCGTTGACAAGAACTCAAGCCTTCGCTTTGATAAATCTTGACCCATAATGACGAGACAATAACAGGTGGCTGAGTCCCGAGGAACGGACAAGATTCCTTCAGGAAATCTCAGGGTCCGTAATGACCGCCCGATGTGAGGAAGAGATGCCAGTTTTACGTTGGGGCGCGAACGCGCATTAGGGTAAGAAGCGAGCAGATATGGATGGCCAGCGTCCGCCCACCCAAATCTACGGCTGAGGATGCATTCCGGAGCCCCATTGGCCGATCGCTAGCCCTGTCGGGGTTCGACGGTTGCCAAGTCAAACGACTCGACATCACTATAGCGCCGAGGCGCGAAATATGAAAGAGGTACTGCAATCATTTGAACTGTGATTGTGACCTACGATCACATGGGAACAAAGAGAGAGAGGAAGAGCCATCTTACGCTGGTCCTCCATGGATGTTTAGGGCTTCTGATTTGGCAGAAGACCAGAAAAATCCGATTTAAGTAGTGGGTATGTGACATTGAAACTCAGAAAAAAACGTGTTAAATCCCAATATGACAAGCATGTCAAACAACATGTTTTTTGTGAAGGTGATATAGTTCTTCTTTACGAGCAAGATCATGATTTGCTAGGGGCTGGTAAATTCGAGCCCATGTGGTGGGGTCTTTATATTGTGAAACGAGTGTTGGAGAAGGGGGTTTATGATATGGTAGATTATGATGGAGTTCCTTTGAGTGAACTCATAAATGGGATTTATTTGAAGAAGTACTATGCGTAAATCATTTTTGCATAAGTGTTGTGTATTTTAGTGTATCATACTCTTGTGTGCTTTTTCGTTGTTTGGTTTCACCCTTCAACTGCTTACCTTGTGTTGTGCTTGGTTTCCAGATGTTGGTGTCTTCTCTACCCTATATTGGCTTTGCTGATGGCGCTAGTCGTAGTACTCAAAACTTAGCATCTATTGTTTGGGCAATCTATGCACCTACAGATGTTGATTAGTCTACATGGTGTTTGCCTCGGTCGTGCAACTAACAATATCGTGGAATACAGTGCAGTTTTCGAGTTTTTAACTGAGGTTGTTTCACTTGGAATCCGTCATCTTATTGTACGACTTGATTCACAGTTGGTAGTACTACAATTGAGTATTGTTTATTCCATCCAGAGTCCTACTTTACTAAGGGTATATTTACGAATTCGCCTCTTGGAACGTCATTTTGATTACATTGAATATCAACACAGTCCTACATGTCTAAATACATTAACAAATGCATTGGCTAATTATGTGTTAGACAAACATTTGAGACATTTATAAAATCCAATCACACTTTGTACATAAAACAAGTAAGCCGGTAGAAGCCTTATATTTATATAACGATAAAAGTTTACAAAAAGTGTTTTTGTCCGAAGATCAAAATATAAAAAATGTGAAGCTCATAGCTTCATGTAAAAAAGAATCAAGGATGTTGCTCGCTATAACAAGTGACTGCCCATGCTACTCTACGGAGCAGTCAATTGATGGATGCAGATACACCCACTGTGTGCCGTTGATAATGCCTAGGGAGCTCATCCACTGTGGCATTAGGGACATGCATGTTCAGCCCCTCCAGGTTCTGTTCTATGACCTGTAGATCTGCGACAACTACTCCTGCTACAACACCTCTCTCTCCTTGCCTATAGATCGGGGATGAACCTGAAGGACGATAAGGTCCCACATCTGCATTATTGAAGAGCACTCGATTAGTCATCGGATAAATAACAAAAAAAACATTTTATATCATTAAAATAACAAAAACATTATATAAGCAAAATTTCCTTCTTACCTATGTCCCCCCACTGGGAACCTTCGGGAAGAGCTAGATCATGATCTTCGCGGAAATCCACCTCGAAATATGCATAATCTTCAACCATGAGTAGCTGAGTCCTTAGGCATTGGAAGAAGACATCGTCATACCTGACGATGTGACCGCCTCCATATCGAGACATGAGATCTACCCACCTATTCATCCTCAAATCCTGTGGAGTGGGTATACCCCACTCCACCTTGTTATCAGATAAATTGGTAGGTGCGGACACTGACAGATCTCCCTAGATCCACCTGGATCTAGAACAAAACAGGACATGACACGACTCTTTCGCTAAGTTGCAGTCATTGAATCTACTACTAAGAAGGAATGAGTGACATACCTTTATATCACTTCCTTAGGTCTCTGTTGTTCCCGCTTCGCTCTGGTGCTCTTGTGAAGTCAGGTCCAAGACAACACAAACCAACCAAAGTGAAGATAACAAAGTATATTCAATGTCAACCTATGCATATGATCAAGGAGTTATGCAATAAAATAAGAGTGATTTTATGGGAAATGGACATGCCGCTATATTATATTAAATGAAAGTAGAAGATACAACCAGATCGCCTTGATGTCACAAGCTTCCTTTCAGTGACCCTTGGTTCCAACACACACACTCGCTCTACATTTGCATGAAGAAAATCCAATACAACTTGATAGACCAAATAGAGTCTTCAAGCTTCTATCCAAAAAGAGTTCCTCACACAATTCTTTCACCAATTCTTCATTCAATCTTGCTGAAACTTTTCCATGAGAAACCTTTCCATATATAAGAGAAGGAGAGATGGTTAAATGGATGAGGATGATCCCACTAAATCTGAGAAGTCAGTAGGATGCCAACCATGTGAATGCCAACTCATTTTCTAGAAGATTCCCTTCTAGAACCTTCGTGACCTCTTCTCTTTTCCAAGGTTTGAAACAGGTTCGCACCCTACCTATAGAGCAGACTGTGAACAGTTCGCACCCCAAGTGTGGGTTGACTGCGAGAATGAAGGATTTTCGCACCCTATAACATAGGCAGCCTGCGAACTCATCTTAAAAATGTGTTTTTTGGAAGAAGACAACAGTCACTTTTCTCAGGCAAAAAGTCCTTGTGGGAGCCTGAATACATCACTTGTAGAGACATCACTAGAGTGACCAAAATAATGTGTAACAAAATGCCCCCCAAAGTATGAGGCTAGAACTTGTGACAGCCAAAATACTTTGTAAAATGTGTGTGTGTGTCAGAAACAAGGAGCGCACCTAATTGGAAACCTGTAAACAACCAAGCATCTGCAGAATATAATACCAGTTCGGAGGTAGGCATTCCCATGCTTAGATCACAAATGAATGGAATCATAAGCGTAGGTCATGGCCACCAGTCATACACCGTGGATCCATGTCGTCAAAATGCTACATAGCCACCAGGAATACACTGTGGATATATGTGAGAAGACTTGAATTAAGACATAGCCACGTGACATACAAAGTGGATCTATGTGATGATACAAATCATACATACTCCATCGCAGCCTGGATCAAAAAAGATGAGACCCAGGGTCTTCACTCCCATCACCTGAAAGTACGAATCTAGCCATGTGATTACCTGTGCTGAAGTCGAATATGGTAGAAACCACTTGATTACCAGTCATTGATGAAAACCGTTAACAAGTGCGAGGGAAATCACCATTGATGTCAATGAATCCCAAGGTATCAAAGTATAATCCGAACAAATGCGAATGAATGGGCTGAGGTCGAGCACTCGGTGAAATCTCTCGATCAAGGATCAATGATGTGAAACCCCTGTCGAAAGCGAAGAGACCTTCCATTAAGGCATGCAGGTCCCAAGGTACTAACTGATTTCGAAGTCTCATTTCCAGATAATGAGTTGGAGTCGATGGAACAAGACTCGTCATAGGAGGGCCTTGATGTATCCCCCATCAATGACATGAAATAAGTGACAGATTTTGAGGGTGAAACAAAGTATGAATACGGGTTTAAACGGACATAGGGAAGGCCGACATAGTAAGAATGGACAACTGCAGATGGCCGACTCAATAGAGGGCTCGTTCGAACTTCTTTTGTACATATGAATGACACGACCAAGGACTTGGAAGCACTGACTCAAAGACAACCCAAGATATGACCTTGTAGCAAGTCAAACGAGAGGCAAATGGATTTCTCAACTCGGATTCAAATGACAAATAGGGGGTGTCGTGTTCAAGAGCGACGCTTATTGCCATTAATACGAATACAAAAACATATCCCTTTCCTAAAATTTCCCCCACCATCTCTGGTGATTACCTCTTTATTTTTACACAAGCTTGAGGAGGATAACATATGCTTATTGATGTAAGCTCATCCTTCGGAGTATATTTAACGAACCCTAGGAAGGAGTGGTTCGGTCCCATTGCGGGTCTTTCGATGTTTGTTTAACGAGTCCAAGGATAGAAAACTCGGGGGTTTTTCATGTTTTGAGAGTCTGAAAAACACTTAAAGAGAACTCTCCAAGTTCCTTTTTCGTAAAAGAGTTTGACGAGACCGAAAAAGTGACAAACTATCGCCCGTCGAACGTTTTCTTCAAACACTTTAACGAGTGCGAAAAGAACAAGATCGCTCGACAATCTTTTCATTTTTATGGAGCGTGAAAAGAGCTTAAAGGATACTCCTTTACGTTCGTCGTTTTCGTGTTACCATGACGAGTACGAAAAGACGAGAAAAAGTATACTCAATTACGTTCTCATATATTTTCGAGCACGAGAACGAACGAATACTGAGCTTGAGGTTTTTTCTAAAAAACCCTAAAAAAGTAGTCGTACATGCGACAAAAAAAAAAACACCCGTACCCCTTCGTTTGGACTTCGAAGTTGCGATATCTGCGAAAAACCACACTCACAAGGCTATTAGGGTATTAGGTTTTATAAACAAAGCAATAAAAATAATATAAAAAATCAATAAAAAATAGTAAAAAGTGAATAAATATGGGTAAAAAGGAGTTTTTACCATTTCATTATTACTTTGCCAAAAACTTGTCCAACATACCTCATTTTCCCCCAAATTTTTTTGCTCCATTGCGGGAGGCACAAGCGATCATTCGGTGAACGGTTTCAACCAACGAGGTAATCTCTTGATTCTCCAACTTTTCCATGGTTTATTTTTGGTTTTTATGGGCAATTTTTAGAGTTTTGAGTCCATTTTAGGGTCAGAACATGTGCTCAAGCATTCTCGCAGGTGGGCCATGCGAGACCTGCGAGAATATAAGATTCTCATAGTTGGACTTCAGGGCACCTGCGAGAATCTCGCACTGTGCAAAAGGTCCACCTGCGGGGGCCGAAAAATGGATTTTAAAGTGAGGTTTTGCTCAATAAAAATTATGCAAGAGTTTAAAACAAGTTGCTGACTTCCCTTTCATGGCTCTTTTGCAGGTGTTTGACCATCACGATGTTGGAATGGAGAGAAAGAGAACATGAGGAGGATGATGCCATTGTCGGGAATGACCCGGGCACAATCGCTGCCCTCTGGGACTGTGGGCTCTTGAAATTTTTCAGGATTCCGATCATGAGAGCCCAACTCAGGTTGTTGGAATACCTGGTCCACATGTGGGATGTGGATCAACAATTATTTCACGTGGGAGTCCATACGCTGACACTAGATATCGAGGATATCTATTTTCTGACGGGGTTGTCAGGACGTAGAAGCGACGAACTCCTTATGAGCGAGTATGTTCGCCAATATTGTGTTCTCAAGGAAGAGAGAAGCAAGGGTAAGGTTTCCATTTGGGGGGTCCAAGAACTGACCCTATGGACCATATTGTTTACTACTGCACGCATGGCTGGGAGCGCAGCTCCGCACATGGCTCTCCAGAGCTATTTCCAATACGCTATAGAGTGCACAAATCCTCGGGTTTTTAACTGGTCAGATGTAGTTCTCCTCTGTATGAAGAGACAATTGACGAAGTGCAGAAGGGGTGACTTGAAGCAGTTTGGGTACGGGTCACTTTTGGTGTCATTCTTTCTCAAGAGGGTCCCACTGCTACGACTACAAGTTGATTGGATTTTACTGGCCTCACAGGATCCGAGGATGCTGAGGTGGTGTAACCTCATGTCTCGACACATAGCAGGGCCTATAATCAAGTATAATGATTCATTTTTTGACTGGTTGAGGCCCCAGATGCTGATGATCGACGACTACGCATATGTCGGTTTGGATTTTTGAGGGGATCCAGATTTGGTCCTGCCTGAGGATGCTCAGTGGGGTGACTTAGGTGAGAAGTACACATTTTGTTCTTTTTAAATGTTTTTGCAAATTTTATCATATGAAATGTTTTTATGTTTATCCAAGGACTAATAAAAAATTTCTTTTTTATGACATAGATGTGGGGCCGTATCGACCTCCAGGAACATCTCCCATTCAAAGGCGAGGAGAAGCGGCTCCAGTGGCGAGATGGGATGCCGAAGATTACGAGGTAGTGGAACAGAACTTGGAGGGGTTGATCGCGGATGTCCCAGACATTGCTATTGGGGATATCCCGAGACGTTATCAACGCCATACTGTGGGCGTGTCCGAGTCTCTCAGTTGACTGCTACGTAGGGTAGCCCGAGCAATTGTGTGTTATCGTGAGCGTCATCCGTGATGCTATTTTGTAGAAGTTATAGGCTTCGTATTTTGAGATTTTGATCCTTGGACATAAACTTTTTGTAAAAACTTTTGATCGTTATATACATATATACGGCTTCTACTGGCTTATTTTGTGTTGTGTTATACATGTGATGTGTGATTGGTTTATAAATGTCCCAAATGTCTGTCTAACACATAGTTAGCTAAGGCGTCAGTCATTGTATTTAGACATCTAGCAATGTGTTGATATTCGATATAATCAAAATAATGTTCCAAGAGGCGAATTCGTAAATATACCCGTAATAAAGTAGGACTTCAGATAGCATAGATATTACATAACTATAGTACTACTAGCTGCGAATCGAGTTGTATAACCAGGTGGCGAATATCAAATGAAATAGCATCAATCAACAATTCGATGATGATGCTATATTCTGCAATATTGTTGGTCACACGATCGAGGCACACACCTCATAGACTGATAAGTTCGTTTGTAGGGGCGTAAATTGCTCATGCAGCAAAAGCAAGGTTCTGAGTACTACGGCTAGCGCCATCGGCGAAGCCAATGTGGGGTGGCGAAGACTCCGACATCTGGAAACCAAGCACAACGCAAGATAAGCGGTCGAGGGTAGAGACCAAATAACGAAAAAACATACTAAAGTAACACACAAAAAATATGATACAATAAAATACAAGCACTCATGCACAGGTGATCTTAAGCATAGTACTTCTTTAAGTACAACCCATTTCTGGGTTCACTCAAAGGGATACCGTCGTAGTCCACCAACTCATAAGATCCTTTCTCCAAAACTCGCCTGACGATATAGGACCTCGCCACATAGCTTCAATTTTTTTGACTCCTAGCATATCCTGATCTTGTTCGTAAAGGAGAACCATATCACCTTCGGAGAAAATGAGTGGCTTGACATGTTTGTCATATTGGACTTTGAGACGTTTCTTCTAGGCTTCTATAACTAGGGTGGCATCACGACGAGTTTCGTCTAATTGCATAAGATACAACAGATGTTCATCTTCAGCAGAAGTGTTTGGGAGAAGTTTGACGGCTAGTTTTAGGGAGGGTATCTCACATTCAATTGGCAAGATGGCTTCTATACCATAGACTAATTGGAATGGTGTAAACCCGGTAGCAGACTTAACAGATGTCTGGTAAGCCCACAATGCTGAAAACAACATCGTGTGCCAACTCGTTTTTTGAATGTGTATCATTCGTCGAAGCATGGTAATGAGGATTTTGTTTATTGCTTCAACTTGGCCGTTGGCTTGTGGGTAATAGGGTGTTGAATTTTCATGGCGAAGACCCAACTTTTCAGTGAGTTCAGACATCATGAAGTTTCTAAAGTGGCTACCGTGGTCAGTAACGATAGCTTGAGGAACACCAAACCGAGCAATGATGTGATTGAATATAAATAATGCTACAGTTCATCTGGAATTGTCGAATGTTGGCATCTCCTCGGCCCATTTCGTAAAATAATCTACGGCTACAATAATGTATCCATGCCCCCCGGCCGAGTGAGGGTGACATGTCATGAAATCGATACCCCATTTTGCAAAAGGAACAATGGAGATCAGAAGGTGTAGAGGAGCAGGGTGTGATCGTATTTTATTGTTGTAGGTTTGGCAAGTGTGGCATTTTTGGACAACAATTATACAATCGTTGAATAAAGAAGGCCAAAAATACCCCGCTCGTAATATCTTATGGGCAGTATCATACCCAAACATGTGACCACCATAGGCTCTAGAATGACAGTCATTTAGGGATTTCTCTGCTTCATCAAATGTGAGGCAGCGTCGAAAAAAAGAGTCAATCCCACGACGATAAAGAGTATCACCGAGGATAATATACTGACGAGATTGGTAGCGTATTTGACGGCGGTCAGTGCTAGACAAATTGGGCCAGAAAGTCAGGGTCTAGAGATATATGATGATATATCCATACCAAAGGTCATCAGAACTAATCAGGAAAAGGGATTCATCGGGTAATGAATCTATTGCTACATTTTCCGTCTCAGAGCAGGGAAGGTCGCATATCAACTCGACAAACACCAAGGATTTCTTGGACTTAGCGCGTTCAAATTCTAAGTCAAACTCTTGGAGTATTACAATCCATTTGGAGTATTTTCCCCCTAGCAATTGGCGTGTAAGAATGTGCTGCATAGGGTTGCAGTTAGAAATTACTGTGGTCTTGCGAGAAAGGATATAGTGTCGGAAACGTTGAACAACTTGGACGGCTGCTAAGGACAATTTTTCAACATGTAAATACTTGGTTTCGGTAGTCGTGAGACTTCGATTCAAGTAATAGATGACATGTTCGTCATGAGAATCATCTACCTAGACGAGAACCATAGCGATGGTATAGTTCGAGGCTGCGAGGTAAAGGAAATAATCCCGACTGTAATCGGGTGGGAAGAGTAGTGGGGTACGTGTCAAAGACAGTTTCAAAGCTTCAAAATATTTGTTGGTAGTGGTATCCCATACGAACTCAAAATTTTTCTTGAGCAGTTGCATAAATCCAAGAGTTAGCTCAACATAGTTCGAGACGAAATGACGGAGAAAGTTTGCATTCCCTTGCAAACTTTGTAACTGGCGAAGTGAGGAAGGAGGAGGGAGATTGATAATTGCCTCGACCTTCAAAGGATCTACCCTGATCCCTTGACGTGAAACAATAAAGCCCAGAAGTCGGCCAGATTCTACGCAAAAAACACATTTGTGGGGATTCAAGCGTATATGGTAAAACCGACATCAAAGGAAAATGACGCGGAGGTGTGTTGGATGATCTACACGGCACATGGAATGAGCGGGTAAGTCATCGATATATGGCTGCACAATGTGCTTTATATCATGAAAGGCGTAAGACATAGCATGTTGAAAATTTGCACCGACATTCTTTAAACCGAATGGAAGTTTCCGGTAGGCGAAAGTGCCCCAACGACAAATAAAAGCGGTTTTGTGTTGGTCCGCGGGAACGATATTGATTTGATTATATCCGGAGAAACCATCCATCAGAGAGAAGATTTCACTTTCGGCACAATCATCGACGATCTGGTCAACGAAGGGGGTAGGAAAGTTGTCTTTAGGACAAGATTTTTTAATGTCTCTATAATCAACGCACACGTGGATTGTGCCTTGTTTCTTGTCAATCAGAACAAGATTGGAAACCCAGTCAGTTAGAGCCACGGGGTAAATAAAGCCAACTTTGAGAAGTTTCTCAACTTCAAGCTTGATAGCGGTTGCTTTACGGGGGTGGACTGGACGAAGTCGTTTCCGGACGGGTTTAGCGCCCGGGTATGTCTTAATCTCATGTACCACAATGTCGGGGTCAATCCCCGACATTTCTTAATAGCTCCATGCGAAGACGTCAGGAAATTCCTGGAAAAGAGACTTGTAGGTGACAACTTCATCATGGGAACACGAAGCTCCGATATGCACATTTTCGACAACTCTAGGTTTTATCGATATGTCGAGGGGGATGGTGGGTGAGATATTACTTAAGTTTCCTCTGTAGAACATGTCGTGTGTAGACTCAGGAATGGTAGAAATGATGACAACAATCGACGGGGTCGAGATTCGTTGGTAACCCTCGATGGTGTGTTGTTCCAGGAAGAGGATGGAACGATGATGTCCATTGTCCCAAGGGGTATCTTCCACAGACATAACAGACATAATCATCTCATCTGTAGGAAAAATGACGTGGAATGGTTCCGGAGATAAAGCACCAAGAGAGGGGGTAGAAGGGGTTGCCGATTGAATGGATTGATAAGCGGATTCGACCGGACTCAAATGCATTTTGTTTCCATAACGAAGATGATCGCCGGGGTTGGGTACCATCCACGGGTCATAAGGTGCAGGGGTTCTGTGAACAGAGGTGGAGATCATGTTGATCGAGGCGACAAACGGATGTGGAACATCAGATGGCGGAATGGAGAAAGTACCCATCAAAAAGGAATCTTTAAGAAGACCGACATCGACGTTCTCATATCCAGGGGGGTTTATGCAATGAAAGGTACGTTGCCGATACATGCATCAGAGTGAAAGAAGGCCAATTGGTCTATGGTAACTACTTTTCCTTGATGTAGGAAACACATGACACGGAAAACAGTGGACACAACTGCACACATGGAATCGATCCAACTACGACCAAGTAGAAGGTTGTAATCGAGAGGAGCGTCAAAGACCTCCACTTCAACGTTGACCGTTTTGCCTTCTAACGTAATGGGCAACAAAGGGAGGACACTGTAAGGATTAAAACCAAAGCCATTGAAGGCTTTGAGCGTGTTGTGGGATTCGGTTAAAGGAGGAGAGCCGATGGATTTTCGGCTGGTAATAGACATGACACACATCGAGGCACCCTCATCAATAACTGTTCTACAAATGTTTTTATCGGAGACAATAACTTGTATTTGGAATGCGAGTTGAGGGGGTAACCTTGGAATGTGATCTTCCAACTCAAAAATTATTAAATTTGTATCTGTAGGGTCGATTCCACCAATAGCTTTCAACAGTGCCTTCCGTTGTATAGGACAACTCTAAAGGACTTCGAGGGCTAACATCGCGGATGGTGCTTGGGACAGATCTTCGACAATACTGTAGTTCTGGGCAGCACGTGCATGAGGATTGAAAGCAAATTTTCGAACAACACCCTTTGGGGGAGAGCGAAGAACTGTATCTAGGCTTGGTCGTTCGAGATGAAGAGGATAGTTGGTAGGTGGAGTCGTGTGAGATGGTTGAACCAATGAAGGAGGTATTGCATCAACCTTCTCTTTGGAGGAAGGATAATCTTTGGCTCAAATGGTAAGTGTGATGTCATTTTTCTTTGAATCACCTGTACACATTAAGACATAGGATGTATTGGAGGGGGAAGGTTGGTCATGAATGACCAATTGGGCCTGTTGTTGAGAAGGGAAGGGTTGTGACAACACGGTCGGAGTGGGGGGTTTCAGGGTCCCTTGAAGGAACTTAGTAACCTCGACTCGTCGTGGACAATCCTTAGTGTAGTGATCATCACCACAGATAAGACAAGGGTATCGGGGTTTGCGCTTATCCTTATCGTCAACATGTGGTGTTTTGGTTTTCTCAGATTGCGGATTATGTTTATCCCCCTTGTTCTTACCCTTTCCTTTTTTTGGATTTATTTTTGTCGGCGGGGGTAGATTGAATAGAGTTTACCTCAGAAGTCTTGTTGGTGGGAGAGGTAGGAGACGAAGCATTTTGAACATTAGAAGAAATGGATTTGGGGTTGTTGCTAGAGGTTTGGACGGAATGAGGATGGGCATGGAAAGTGCCAATCACACCGTCAACTGCATGAGAAGTAGCAGGAGTAGTTGAAGTAGCAGAAGTAGAAGGACGAGGTGCGTCAGGAAGTAAGTAGTAAAGAGTACCCGTTTGTGAGTAAACGAGGTCGAGGTATTGAGCACGACTGATTGCCTCTTCTTCTGTGACAACTCCACCCATGGCGATGTCATGAGCGATGTTGTTCACTAATGATTTCATGAACCACTCTGCCAGCAACTGATCGAGAAGTTCGAGTTTGATGAGACGTTGTCTCCATCGCCACTCATGAATGTGATCAGAGATATGAGTGGCTTTGGTTTGTTTGAAAGAACTCAAAATTTGGTTTGACCTCCTTGGTGAAATTGTCCACCTACAGGAATCTGGTAATTAGGTGTGAAAGATGGGGTGGTGCCACTAGGGTCGGTGCCTCCGATAGAGGATGGAAGAGGTCCTCTGAAAGGGGGTCGAGGAAGTGTCCGAATGAAACTGGGAATGAGATGGTGCCCAGAAGGAGTGGAAACGCCAGGAGTCTCGGATGAGGTTTGTGTAGGAGTGGGAGCAGAATCATTCAACGCATGATGTCCGGGCGGAAGTGTTGGGGTGAATCTGGGCGAAAGGGGTGTGCCAATGGGGGCTTGGCTAGCCATTGTAATATCGGTGTGAGGATTCGTAGTATCTGGGTCCATTGTGTAATGGACCGTTTGTAGAGGGATAGTCAAGATGTGGTTAGCTGGCAGAGCGTCTGTACCCGAAAAATAATAGGTAGTAGTAAAAGGTATTGCGTATGGATCAGTTGTTTCGGGCAGCTCAGGTGTGACCATGATATCAATGCCTGCTCCTGAGCCAAAGAGATCCCGTCTAAAAATGCCAGTAGTCCAAAAAGGATCTTGACCCTCAGGTCCTATGAAAGGTCCAGTTGGTAATCCAGAAGACTAAACAAGTATATCTCCGGAAGAATTCACTCGAACAATACATCTCTCGGAGTCGGGAGGAAGTCGGAAGTCCTCTCGAGAATTGGTAATTCAAAACCGTTCTAAAGATTTAGTTCTTTCCACTTGTGGAGTGGCAACGTCTTGGACTTCACTCTATTGAGGAGAGCCCTCCGGTGAGTTGGTAGGCAAGGGTTGAGAACCTTCCAGATCTTCTGGGGGTAGGCCTTGCATTCTACGTGAACGACGTGGAGGGTCAATTGTAATCAAGTTAGAATTTTAAGAAATAAATTCTATGGCCAACTTGGGTAAACAAACAACACGTGCTAGTAAAATCTAGGAGGCAAAACCAAGCAAACAAAACCTTCCAATTCCGAAGTCACTAGTTGGTGATGAAATCCAACATCGCGACGATGAGACAAGAAGGGGCTGGGCCAGGGTGGAAAAGTTACGTTGACGAACTACTTAATGGACTTACACCCTGGTGCAATCTCCCACACACAATCGTGGGTATACCCTCCAAGGAGCCCGAGTGAGTTTGGCCAACATCGATTCTAGGTACCGTGAAAACTTACCCCTTCACAATCACCTTATGTAAGACCCTAAGAAGATAGGCTACTAAGGTTACCACCAACAACAATGATGCCTGGGGGAACAGTCGACAGTCCGATCCACATGCAAGGGCAGGGTATCTAGCCCGAAATCAGCTTAAGAGGCTTCCACTCATCATTGTGGGTATACCTTCAAGTGACCCTCGTAATACGTGCAATCTTTACACCGATATCAACAAAGCAGGGTGAGTAACTCTGTCAATCTCAATGCGACCTCAGCTTTGACCCTTGTGTGAAAAGGGCTTCCTAGGACAAAATGCTACAAATGGAATTTGACACTCCTTATCACAAGATACTATTGTGTGTTTTGTGCTTTGGAGAGTGTGTCTCACTGCCTATTCCAAAGCTCTAGCCTAGCTAATGTTGGTGTAAAAGAGCCCTGGAAAAAGTTACTAGTTGAATTTTAAAGTTGCACAATATTATTAAAGGCTATTGTTACGCAAAAAGGAGACGAAAATGAAACCGATGTTGTGTGAGACTCTGACCCAACAATGCATAAATAGGGATGAATGATACAAATTTTTGTTCGATGAATCCTATTTATAGGAGGGAAAGAGGAGTTTTCTGGAACAATGCGAACTACGATGTATGATCTTCTCTAAAATGTAATATCAAACAATCATGAATAATGCAAATTCCCTATCCGTTCTCTTTCAATACTTGAATGCCAATATTTTTCGAATAAAAGGTTGCTTAAAAAAAAGAAAATGACTTTAATTTTTTATTAGAAACCAAGCAACAGGGATGGAACTAAGAAAAAGTAAGTGACCAATGAAAAAGAAATACACAACAAACACCAAAATTGATCTTTCAATGAAGATAAAAATAACAAACTGACGAGATCAGTCTCTTCAAATGCACATGGGTAACAATTTTCCAAGTAATAAGCAATTGAAAAGGACAATTAATCTCAACTTTTAATCCAATCAAAGGCTCATGACCAAACAAGCACTTGGATTTGAGAATCAGAGATTATACCCTTGTTAAGAAAAGGTCAAGAGGTAAAAGTTGAGAAAAAATGATCAAGAATAGTTTTCGATTTCCGAAAACTAATCATTCGCGAGATTTGAAGTCAAGAAACATTCAATCACTGGCCAGAGAAGTTCTTTCCAGACACACCAACCAATCTGGGCATCTGAAGACACAAAAGACTTAATCCAAATTTTTTTACAAGTGAGTTCACAGTCTGACAGTGGGGTACAGTGCGAGAATTAAGGATTCTCGCAGGCTAGACACAGGCAGGTTGCGAGAAGTTCACACTGAACTGAACACTAGGGTGCGGACTTCAATGATTCTCGCAGGCTACAGAAAGGTGCAGTGTGAGAAGGTTAGTAATCAAGAAAATTTTGGAAAAATGATAGAACTTTTGAGGGAACTTCTGGATCCAGGGAGTCTGTGAAGATCTCCTCAAGACTCAGAGATTGATTGGGAATGAAAAATGGTAGGTCAAGAGAAAATGGCCAGATAAAAACCACTAAAATGGGTTCGATCCCCAGTGGAGTCGCCAATTTTGTTATCGGATAAATCGGTAGGTTCGGACACTAACAGATCTCCCTAGATCCACCTAGATCTAGAATAAAACATGACATGACACAACTCTTTCTCTAAGTTGTAATCATTGAATATACTACTAAGAAGGAATGAGTGACATACCTTTATATCGCTTCCTTAGGTCTATGTTGTTCCTACTTCGCTCCGGTGCTCTTGTGAAATCAGGTCCAAGACAACACAAACCAACCAAAGTGAAGATAGCAAAGTATATTCAATGTCAACCTATGCATATGATCAAGGAGTTATGCAATAAAATAAGAGTGATTTTATGGGAAAGGGACATGCCGCTGTATTATATTAAATGAAAGTAGAAGATACAACCAGATCGCCTTGATGTAGCAAGCTTCCTTTCAGTGACCCTTGGTTCCAACACACACACTCTCTCTACATTTGCATGAAGAAGATCTAATACAACTTGATAGACCAAATAGAGTCTTCAAGCTTCTATCCAAACAGAGTTCCTCACACAATTCTTTCACCAATTCTTCATTCAATCTTGCTTAACCTTTTCCATGAGAAACCTTTCAATATATAGAAGAAGGAGAGATGGTTAGATGGATGAGGATGATCCCACTAAATCTGAGAAGTCAGTAGGATGCCAACCATGCGAATGCCAACTCATTTTCTAGAAGTTTCCCTTCTAAAACCTTCGTGACCTCTTCTCTTTTCCAAGCTTTGAAACAGGTTCACACCCTACCTATAGAGCAGACTGCGAATAGTTCGCACCCCAAGTGTGGGTTGACCGCGAGAATGAAGGATTTTCGCACCCTATAACATAGGCAGCCTGCGAACTCATCTTAAAAATGTGTTTTTTGGAAGAAGACAACAGTCACTTTTCTCAGGCAAAAAGTCCTTATGGGAGCCTGAATACATCACTTGTAGAGACATCACTAGAGTGACCAAAATAATGTTTAACAAAATGCCCCCCAAAGTATGAGGCTGGAACTTGTGACAACCGAAATACTTTGTAAAATGCGTGTGTGTGTCAGAAACAAGGAGCGCACCTAATTGGAAACCTGTAAATAACCAAGCATCTGCAGAATA
Source organism: Picea engelmannii (assembly GCA_009831015.1). NCBI lineage: Eukaryota > Viridiplantae > Streptophyta > Pinopsida > Pinales > Pinaceae > Picea > Picea engelmannii. Next base: position 59,970 of record ML816840.1, read on the forward strand.
TAATACCAGTTATGAGGTAGGCATTCCCATGCTCAGATCACAAATGAATGGAATCATAAACGTAGGTCATGGCCACCAGTCATACACCGTGGATCCATGTCATCAAAATGCTACATAGCCACCAGGAATACAATGTGGATCTATGTGAGAAGACTTGAATTAAGACATAGCCACGTGACATACAAAGTGGATCTATGTGCTGATACAAATCATACATACTCCATCGCAACCTAGATAAAAAAAGATGAGACCCAGAGTGTTCACTCCCGTCACCTGAAAGTACGAATCTAGCCATGTGATTACATGTTCTGAAGTCGAACATGGTAGAAACCACTTGATTACCGGTCATTGATGAAAACCGTTAACAAGTGCGAGGGAAATCACCATTGATGTCAATGACTCCCAAGGTATCGAAGTACAATCCAAACAAATGCGAATGAAGGAGCTGAAGTCAAGCACTCGGCGGAATCTCTCGATCATGGATCAATGATGTAAAACCCCTGTCGAAAGCGAAGAGACCTGCCATTAAGGCATGTAGGTCCCAAGGTACTAACTGATTTTGAAGTCTCATTTTCGGATAATGAGTTGGAGTCGATGGAACAAGACTCGTCACATGAGGGCCTTGATGTATCCCCCATCAATGACATGAAATAAGTAACAGATTTTGAGGGTGAAACAAAGTATGAATACGGGTTGAAACGGACACAGGAAAGGCCGACATAGTAAGAATTGACAACTGCAGATGGCCGACTCAATAGAGGGCTCGTTCGAACTTCTCTTGAACATATGAACGACACGACCAAGGACTTGGAAGAACTAACTCAAAGACGACTCAAGATATGACCTTGTATCAAGTCCAACAAGAGACAAATGGATTTGCCAACCCGAATTCAAATAATGAATAGGGGGTGTCATGTTCAAGAGCGACGCTTACTGCCATTAATACGAATACGAAAACATATCCCTTTCCTAAAATTTCCCCCACCATCTCTGGCGAGTACCTCTTTATTTTTACACAAGCTTGAGGAGGATAACATATGCTTGTTGATGTAAGCTCGTCCTTCATATGAGTCCCTCAGAGTATATTTAGCGAACCCTAGGAAGGAGTGGTTCAATGCCATTGCGGGTCTTTCGATGTTTGTTTAACGAGTCCAAGGATAGAAAACTCGGGCGTTTTTCATATTTTGAGAGTCTGAAAAACACTTAAAGAGAACTCTGCCAATTTCTTTTTCGTAAAAGAGTTCGACGAGACTGAAAAAGTGATAAACTATCGCCCGTCGAACGTTTTCTTCAAATACTTTAACGAGCGTGAAAAGAACAAGATCGCTCGACAATCTTTTCATTTTTATGGAGCGTGAAAAGAGATTAAAGGATACTCCTTTATGTTCATCGTTTTCATGTTACCATGATGAGTACGAAAATACGAGAAAAATATACTCGGTTACGTTCTCATATATTTTCAAGCGCGAGAACGAACGAAGACTGAGCTCGAGGTTTTTTCTAAAAAACCCTAAAAAAGTAGTCGTACATGCGACAAAAGAAAAAACACTCGTACCCCCTTGTTCGGACTTTGAAGTTGTGATATCTGCAAAAAACCACACTCACAAGGCTATTAGGGTATTAGGTTTTATAGACAAAGCAATAAAAATAATATAAAAAATCAATAAAAAATAGTAAAAAGTGAATAAATATGGGTAAAAAAGACTTTTTACCATTTCATTGTTACTTTGCCAAAAACTTGTCCAACAGACCTCATTTTCCCCCAAATTTCTTTGCTCGATTGCGGGAGGCACAAGCGATCATTCGGCGAATGGTTTCAGCCAACGAGGTAATCTCTTGATTCTCTAACTTTTCCATGTTTTATTTTTGTTTTTTTGGATCTTACTCGCTTCTCTGATTTGGTGGGATCATCCTAATCTCCTCATCCATCTCTCTTTCACACTATATAAAGAGGAATCTCTCATGGAAAAGGCTAAGATTGAATAGGCTAAGAATTGTATGGAGAGTTCTACTTCAGATTATGCTTGAGAGCTTTGCTTTAGTTCTTAAAGTCAGATTGTGGATCTTCTTCATTCAAGGCATTGGAGCAAAGGTGTGTGTGTTGGAGCAAAGAGCCATCGAAAGGGGACCTTGCAATATCAAGGCATGGGTTGTATTCTCCACTTTTTATTCACTTAATACAATAATGCATTTCTTTCCTATATAAGCATCTTGTCTTCTATTGTATAATTCCTTGATCATATACATAGACTTCATTAGAATACATATATCTTTGTTTCCCCTCTTTGTTGGTTTGTGATTCTTGGACAAGCTTACTATTTTGCAAACCCAAGGAAGGAGATACAAGGACGACACTAGCGAGGATCAAGTGTCGTTTAAAAGGTATGTCACTTGTACCTCATTAAACTAGTTCATATGATAATGAAGTTTAAGGCAAAGTGTGCATTCTATACTGTTTTGTTCTAGTTTCTAGTGGGATCTAGGGAGATTTGTTTGTGTCCGCACTTACCGATTAATCTGATAACAGCTAGGCCGACTTGTCTTCTAGGGTTTCCACACATCTGTTAAATGGTTCACTTGCTTCCAGAATATCCTATTGTAAGTCAAAGGTTACATGTGGAGGTTAATACATGTCGTAGCTACCAAAACATCAACACTTTAGAGTATAAATATGTTGCAGAGGCAAGCCAATAAAGAATTTGGCACAAAGCAAGCAACTAGTGATAGAGAAGTGGCAACATCCAGATCCCATAGCAGAAGGGATGATCATGGGAATGACAACCAGTCAAGAAGTATGAGTAGGTGCCATCATTCTCTAGAGAAATCCACTAGGAGAGCTCATTCAAATTTAGGACCAGGGAGCAACACAAGTGTTTCTCTTGTCAGGACGTTGAGAAGAAGGCATGAGTCAGACATTTTTCAAGATGAACTTAGAAAAATCAAGCCACCAACTTTTAATGGTGAGCATAGAAAGGGAGAAGAGGTTGAAGCATAGCTATTGAAAATGAATAAATATTTCCACTTGCATGATTACCCCTCGAGGATAGAAACTAGAATTGCAACCTACTACTTGCAAGTAAATGAAACCACGTGGTGGGATCAACTTAAGCAAGCCAAACACCTTGATGAGAAGAAGGTCTCATGGAGGCAGTTCAAAGGATATTTACAAGAGAAATATTTGTCAGAGCATTACTATGAAAGGAAAATGAAAGAGTTCTTTGAACTCAGGATGGGTAGCATGACAATGGATGAAAATGAGAAGATATTTTTTGAGTTGTCAAAGTCTGTTGGCTTCATAAAGAATGAAAAATTCAAAATCCAAATAGTTCATAGCAAGTTACCTTCCTTCTACAGTGACATGATAGAATATGATAACCCCATGACTTTGAAAGAGACCATAAGGAGAGAAAAACATCTTTATGAGCATAGTAGAGGGAGGCCGGTCTTCCAAAAATCTTGGAATGAAAAGATGAAGGGTGAAAAGAAGAAAAGACAAAAAGTTTTTAAGCCACCATTTTTTCAGAAATAACTCCCAAGAAAATCAACAAGGGCAATTAGCCTAGAATGAACCTAGGATGACAGATTCATTTGTGAAAAGGCCAAGATAGAAACCCATGAAGTGTTGGGGATGTGAGGGAAATCATTTGTACAGGGACTACCCTCACTAAGGAGAAAGGACGAGGACTTACCACAATATTGAAGAGGTTGAAATAGTGGAGTACATGGGAGAAAACATGCCAAGGATTTGTGCATCCTTGGACAACAAACAAGTAGAGTATCATTCCCCCATGATTGAAGTGGAAGGTAGGATCGATAACCATCCCATAACAATTTTAATTAATTCTAGAGCTAGCCATAGTTACATAAACTCCAACATTGCTGAAAGATTTCACTTACAAAGAAGTAAGCATAATAAATCTTGGTTAGTTCAGTTAGCCACAGGGGCTAAGAGGAAAATCAATGAGTTGGTTAAGGATTGTCTAATAGACATGAATGGACTCAACACAAAGGCATATGTGAACATCTTACCATTAGGTTCATATGATTGTCTAATTGGCATGGATTGGTTGGAAAAACACCATGTTTTCCTAGACCTTTACAACAAGAAAATCACCCGACTTGATGAAGAAGGCCAACAAGGCAAGGTTCAAGGCATTCCACGAGCTATAGTTGTTAGAGAAATTTCATCCATGCAACTAGAAAAGAGTTTTAGGAAGAAATGTCAAATTTTTTCAGCCCATATGAAGAAGCAACCAGAGATAAAATGCCAAGTATGGAAGACCATCCAGTCTTGACGGATTTTGGAGATTTTTTGGGAGAAATCCCAGGATTGTCACCAAAGAAAGACATTGATTTCTCCATTGATTTGGTGCCAAGAGTTGCTCCAGTGTCCAAGACATCTTATAGAATGGGCACACCAGAGTTGAAGGAGTTACAAATGCAACTTGAAGAACTATTAAAGAAGGGGTATATATGCCAAGTGTGTCACACTGGGGTGGCTCAGTTCTTTTTGTGAAGAATAAAGATGGAACCTTGAGGACATGTATTGATTTCAGATAGCTAAATAAGGTCACCATAAAGAACAAATATCATTTTCCAAGGATTGATGATCTATTTGATAAGTTGAAAGGTGCAAGGATATTTTCCAATATTGACTTGAGGTCAGGTTATCATCAAGTGAGAATAAAGGAAGAAGATTTCTTCAAGACAATGTTCAGGACAAGATATGGGCATTATGAATTTATGATAGTGTCATTTGGGCTATCAAATGCACCCATTGTTTTCATGTGCCTGATGAATGGAGTGTTCAGGGAATACCTGGACAAGTTTGTAATTATGTTCCTGGATGATGTACTCATCTACTCAAATACAAAGGAGGATCATGAGCAACATTTAAGAATGGTGCTAAAAGTTTTGAGAGAGCATAAGTTGTATGCCAGTTTAAGTAAGTGCATCTTCTATCAAAAGAAGATTCGTTACTTGGTTCATATTGTTTTAGCAGATGCGATAGTAGTTGATCCTGAGAAGATAGAGGCCATTAGAAGATGGTTGGCACCATCTAATGTGACATAGGTCAGATCATTTATGGGTCTTGCATGGTATTATTGAAGATTCATAAAAGGGTTTTCAATGATTGCAATCCCAATCACTTCTTTGCAAAAGAAGGGAGTGAAATTTGAATGGACGTTTGAATGTGAAGGAATATTTCGGCAGTGGAAAGACATATTGACTAGTGCGCTAATATTGAATATTTCAAACCCCGATGAAGACATTGTTGTGTGCACAAATGCATGCAAGGAAGGGCTTAATGGAGTCCTCACTCAAAAAGATCATGTGGTGAGCTATGAGTCCCGAAAATTAAAAGAGCATAAGAGGAATTATGCTACACATGATCTAGAATTAGCAGCCATTATTCATGCGCTAAAAATGTGGAGACATTACCTCATGGAGAGGAAATTTGAGATAAGGATAGACCATTGGGGTTTGAAATGTTTGTTTGGATAGCCCACATTAAACACCAGACAAACTAGATGGCTCAAATTTATCAGTGAATATGACTTCGAAATTAAGCATATTAAAGGTAAATAAAATCAAGTGGCTGACGCACTCAATAGAAGAGCACATGAGATGCATTTGGCATCCATCAGTGTGTACAGGATTGATTTGAAAGACATAATTTTAGAGGTTGCAAATTCAGATCAGAACTATTTGCAAATAAAAGAAACATTACAACAGGGCAATTTACAACATAAATTCTAAGACTTTGAGATGAAAGAAGATGGAATCCTTATGTATAGAGGTAAGGTATATGTGCCAAACTCCAGTGAGAAAAAAAATACAATGATGAGGAAAATGCACAATGTGCCATATGTTGGACACCTAGGATATCATAAGTCAATTGCAGTTGTGAGGATCCAATATTTTTGGCCCGTAATGAAGAAAGAAGTGGCTAATTATATAGCCAAGTGTCTAGAGTGACATAAGGTGAAAACTGAACATATAAATCCAGCTGGGTTGTTACATCCATTTCCCATTCCAAAATGGAAATGGAAAGTAGTTACAGTTGATTTTATTACCAAGCTGCCCAAAAGAGTGAAGCACCATGATTCCATTATGGTAGTGGTGGATAAATTGACCAAGGCTAGACATTTTATTCCAATGAAAACTACACAGAAGGCCACAAATATTGCAGAGATCTACATGAAAGTAGTTGTTAGGCTACAAGGAGTGCCCAAGGCAATAGTTTCAGACATAGATCCCAAATTCATATCCAATTTATGGAAAGGTTTGTTTAAAGGATTTGGGACAAATTTAAATCTCAATACAACATATCACCCATAATTAGACAGGCAAACAGAGAGGACCAAAAGAATAATTGAAGACATGCTCAAAATGTGTGATGGACCAACCATCCAAGTGGGAGGACTATATTCATTTGGTTGAATTTGCTTACAATAATGGGTATCAAGCCTCATTAAAAATGAGCCCATTTGAAGCATTGTATGACAATAAGTGTAACACACCAGTGAGTTCGGATAACCCACCAGACAAAGCTATTATTGGCCTAGATTTGTTGAAGGAAATGTAAGAGCAGATGACAAGGATCAAGCATAATTTAAAGGTTTCCTAGGATAGGAAGAAGATTTATGCAAACAAGAACACGATTTTCATAGATTTTAAAGTGGGAGAACATGTATTTTTAAAAGTGAAAGCGAAAAGAAGTTATCTAAGATTGGGTTGCTTCCCATAGTTGGTAGCAAGATATTTTGGGCCTTTTCAAATATTAGAGAAGATAGGGCCAGTTGCATACATGATATATTTGTCTGCATCCATAAGAGTGCATAATGTATTTCATGTGTTCTTATTAAAAAAATATGTGCCTGCCCTAACCACATAATTGATTGGACTATGATATAGGTGGAGCACGAAGTATATTTTCGGGTGGAACCAGTGCGCATCCTGGACCGAAAAGTCAAAGTGTGTAGGAACAAAGCAATCGGCTTGGTAAAGGTCTAATGGACTTGCTACGACCATGAATATTATACATGGGAGCATGAAGAAACTATGTGGGAGGAGTACACACAATTTTTTGTCAATTTTGAAGAAAACAAAATATAAGAATGTAGGACTTCATTTTGGGCAGCTAAAGTTTTGGAAGCACATCTCAGAGTCCTAACCAACCTGTGCTGGGGGCATTGATAAAATAATGGTACAACCCGATGGACTGAGGACAATGAAGGGGGTACATTCCTTGGGTCATTGGGTTGATAGGAACAAAATATTATGGTTGGAACTATTGCTGGAGTTTTGAAATTGCATAATTTTATTTTTCTAAGTATTTTGATGTAAATATGTATATGTATTTTGGCATTGTGTTGTGCACCGAGGATGGTGCACAATTGTAAGGGAGGGGGAGTTTAATGTCCCCGCTATAATCCCCAGTTTAATTAATGTTTAATGTAGATATAATGTATGGCTATGGACAAACAATGTATACATGACTTGTATTTTTGAATTTTGATAAATAAAATGTGATGCCAACTACTGGGTGACATGGACAAAGATGGGGGATGATTAATCCACAAGAGAGGAGGGGTCTAGAAAGGGGGGTTTTACACATGAGTTTAATTCCCAAATCCTTTTCTTGATTTTAATGTTTTAAGTGAACCTTCTAATTTTCCCTTGAGTGTAGAAGAACCCAATCACTAAATACATGTAAGAGGGTGGGTCAGAGGAATCACATCCCACAGTTATTAGGAGCATGGGGATGAAGTAAAATCAATTTAGGGAAGAATGTAAGTCAAATAAGCAAGTAAAAGAGAGGAAATTTGTATGGCCAAGGAGGTAGTTTTAGACAATCACGTTTTTTCATTAACAACAAGTAGAGAACAGAAAAAAAGAACACTGGAGTTGGAGAAAAAAAGGAGGGCAAATTCTACAACGTTTTTTGAGCTAAAGACTAAAGAAGCAAGTTGTCAGGCTTGAAGAAGAATTAGGTTGTTAGGCCTAAAGAGTGAACTCCCGTGAGAGTTGCACTGCAACAACAAGCTTGCTGCTATTTTGTTTTTTGGTAGTTTTTCCTAGCAATGTGTTCCCTTGAGTTTTCCAGTAGTGATATTCCTGGTTACCTATGCTAGAGAGACCCCGATAAACAAATGGGATGCTCGATGGACTAAGAGCAGTGAAGGGGTACATTCCTTGGATTGGGCAGGTCGAGAGGAAGAGAGTTGGTGGAAATCATGATAGTTATAGGAGAATGCCAGTGGGTAGTGGGATTATTTGAGTTGTGAGTGGACATTGAGAGACACCTAATTTTTGGATTCCTAGCCCCAACTCAGGGGTGACTTGCCATTAATATCTAAAACAACAAGTTTATGGTTGGGTGGTATGTCTGTCCCAAGCAGTTGGTTGCACACCTATTTTAAGAAGATAAGTGTTTTATCTGTTTTCTATGTTGCATTATGAATTTAATTGCTATGTATTAACTTTGTGTATGAGAATGAAATATAGGTTGTTGTGATGAAATTATCAATTGCATTTATGCTATTTTAGCACGCTGTAGTTGCATTTAAATTAATAGTATCAACAAATGGTTAAATATGTGTGTTTTCCTGTAGCTGGTAAGATACATGTTACGTTAGTAGAATGTTTTTAAATTTTATGAGTATTCCACTTGTAATGAACCTTAGATGAGTTGGGGAACGTTACATATAGGATGGCCATACAATGGTTTTATAACAATTTTCTTTAAGTGATTCATGAACTCCTTTTGAACTTGTTTTTTGTGAGTACATGGGAGTGTTAAGTCTACTACTTGTTTTCAATTACTAGACACATAATATACTTGATATTATGAAGGTTGTGGATTTTTTTGAATCTATAGTGAAATATTTTGAAGAGATCTATCGTTGGATGATTTTTTTTGGACCATGCGTAGAGACTTGAGTATTGTTTTTTTGTTTATCTCAAATAAAAATATGTTTTTTTCCTTTGAATTTTTTAAACATCTATTTAGTATCATTAATGTGTCATATTGGAGTCATTTTGTGTCAAATCAACATCACAAATGCGTTGTGTTCAACCAAATTACATGAAACTTACATCGTATTAACATCATGGTTGTGTTGTTTTAGCATCAAAATTGCACGTAATTATTATTAATGATTTTATTATTTTGATTAATTTAGTTATTTTTTATTATTTAATTAGTTTAACTATTATTATTATTATTATCAATTTAGTAATTATTATTGATTTGATTATTATTATTCTTTTGTGATTACTACTTTTATAATATTTAAATATTGATCAAATTGATGATTAATATAAGTCTATTTTACAACATACTAATAATGAGAGAAAAAAACATGTATATATAAACAAACTACCCCACTAACATTCAATCAATTTAACACCATGACTAGAGCAAAAAACCACATAGACAAAATTGCAAGTATGAAATTTTACCGTAGTAACATTCAATCAATTTCACACCATGGAAGCGAAAAACCATGAATATATAAGCACGATGATGAGCTTTTATATTAAATCGTAAAATAGCCATGTGTTTTTTTGCATGTAAACAAGTGCTACACTACCACACTAGGGAAATGTCAACTTTGTATAGAACCGACGGTCCTCCAAATTGTCTATTTCATGGCCCATTCTACATCTACATTCAATACATTCTTGCCCCTAAGCCAAAACCTTCATGAGAAACGTTCATCCTTTTGATGGCCAATATGACTTATCTTTATCTAATTATATATGTTTAACTTAGTTCAAGTTGAAATATGACATATGCTAGATCTTGGAGTGATTTATGGTTATTATTATTATTGCACATGAAGATTAATGTGATCCTCAAAGGCTAAGTGTAGGAAATCAATTCACCAAAACAATATTGATCTCCCTCATTCATGGCTCCATACAAACTTGATGGCTGCTGAGATTTTTAAGGGATCTTGTCCCTTGACCTTCTCTAGAAGACTGGAGTAATCCCACCAAACAAGCTGCATGATTTTAAGAGATTTTTGGAAAATCTTCATCAATCAAAGGATTGATTGGAGGGATTATATAGAATTCCTTTTCAAGAATAGGAGGAAACATAATTGATATATTTAGTTAGTCTCCTCTTGAGGATTACCATTTATCTATTTTTTCTACTCTCAATTTGTAAATTCGAATTTGGAAGTAATGCAGAGTTTTTGTTCAAGTTTCTTGTTGTAAATAGTCTTTTTATCTTGAGGAATTCACCCCATTGCTTGCTTCAGGGTTTGGGCCTCCTCTGAAGTTGTAGTGGAGGTTGAATCCCCTCTACATATAGATTAGATGGTTGTTATTTTATTTCTTTTCAACCATTGTAGTTTTATTTATACAACTTAAAGTGAGGAGTTCAAAATTTTTGTCGCAATTATTTGGCCTATCACTTTTTGGTGCCATTGCTAGGGAGGTGCTAAAACTACATCGAGATGAACTTTCTTAGATTGGAATCTACATATTTTTATAGATATCTCTTGCAAAACACTTCTTGAAAACCAAAGTAGGGAAAGCAACAAATAATCCAAAAGAAGAAGAAAAATTGGCAAAGGAGATGAGTTACAAATTGAATATCATTAGCTAGGGAATTCCAATATATACACATCATTCACCTCCAGTTATGTCTCCTAACATCCTTAAATTTTTATGAAAAACTAGACCAAAACTACAAAAAACACAATCAGAACAATCATCTTTTGAGGGGGGGGGGGAATAAATATATTTTCAAAACCTATTTATATGGGATATAAACCTATGATTACAGTTTCCAACACAATTGGAATCACTCCATTTCGACATCATATGAAGAAATTACACCCAAAATAGTGACTACTTGTCACAAAATCTGCAATATTCCAATTTTGCATGTTGACTGTTTGTTGGCATATTTTACATATCAATTCAAGGCATCTTTAAAACATGATTGTAGTGGAAACATGTCCATGAATATACTTTTATATCCCACTAGAATCATGTCAATCTAACATCAAATGAAAAAAATTATGTCAAAAAAATGTAATTGTTGGTCCAAGCTAGAAAATGTAAACAACTCTAATACATAAGCTATTTCTTAGCAGATTTGACATACCAAAGCTATGCACTTTCAAAACCTATTTCTATTGGATATTTACCTATCAATCCAATTCCAAATGTCCTTTGAATCACTTTAATACAATATCATATGAAAAAGTTATCATTGAAACATCTATGGGTGGTCTAGGGCTAGCTACCACTCAGCATGTTAAAATGAAAACTATTTCATGAATCATTTTCAGATCTATTTCATATGCATTTTTTATGATCATTTTGATGTTTACTGAAAGAAGGAAGTCATCAAATCTCTCTTCTTCCATAATCTCACCATGCATTGTAGGACAATTTCTAGCTTTGTGTAGATTGTCAAGGGTCAAGGAGGTCAACTTAACTATGAACAAATGATTTAAAAGAGATGCATGAATTTTGATTAAAAAGGGGTAAAGCGCCAAAGGGTTAAGAATTACAAGAAAGATAAATTGTTTATATATCACATGTTGGATATCTAAGAAAATCACGAGGAGGATTGCCACAATTGAAGTAAATGAAGGCAACCCTTGTCTTTAGTGCAAAATGAGGACCATTTCAAAAAAAAAGAAAAAAATAAAAGAAAAAAGAGAATAAAAATTCCCATGATGAAAGCCTCCTTGAGGTATTTGGGATAGGTGTTTGCTTGAAACCTTCTTGAGGCAAGCCTAGGCCTGCAAAATTATAAAAAATAAAAAAAGAAGAAAATTTCCTCTTGGTGAAAACTGCCTTGAGGCAGAGCATTAGTGAAACAATGGCACCAATACCCTAACAAAAAAAAATAAAAAAATAAATTTTGCATCAAGTGTTCCTAGGTATGCAACATCAACAATCCACAACAACTCAAGTATTCTTGGTACCTGGAAAGAAGAACAAAATCAATATCATAATAAGAGGTAGATGGAAGATCAACACATTTAAAAAAAAAATTAGTTTCAAAGGAGCACACAACATCTCAACTCCAATGTTCAACATGCAAGGAATACAACTTAATCATCAAAAGGAGATCGACCTTAGTATTTTTGTGCACAATATTTCCTGAATGGTAACTTGGAGAAATCTTCATAGCAAGGGCTTCCTGAAGAATATTGCAACTTGGTCCTATTTTCATTCACCTCAATTTGAGAGTAGTGGAGACAACTGCAACATATATATAAACGCCAACCACATGAAGACCAACAACAAGGCAACTTTTATCTAAAAACATCTTTCACAAGCATATATACTGCTACATATTTCAAGGACAACATCAATGCTCTCACATTCTCAGAAAAATGATAGGCCAGGTTAGGGAACAAGGCTCCAAAATATATCTCTCCACAACAAAATTAGTTACATGCTTACCAAAATAATTAAATACACAAGATGCAGAGCATATACATCATACAAATAAAAAAAACCTAATGAATAAAGAACATTATATAAAATCACAACCTACATGTTTTGCAAAAGGAATGCAAAATTCACGAGATATGAGATCATTTTATTTTCTTTTCAAATCTAAGGGATCAACAAAATATGCAAGTTTATAGATTCCATCCACACTCATAATGACTCCATATCACATTCCAATCATACTATTCATATCTATTTCCATCATACCACTCATTAGCCCTCTCATTCTAGAAACCATTGAATCTATAAAATCATCCACTTCCACTTCATACATCATCCACATGCTCATTAAATTAGCCAACACTTTATCCAACCACATAACCCTCCATATCCGTCCATTTCCATCCTTCATAAGCTTAAAAACACAATTATGGCCACAAAGACAATCACCTACAGGCTGTTACAGGAATTTATAGGAAGCAAATTTTACATTTCTATAGGATGCTACACGGAATAGTGCAAGAAAACAAAGTGCTACAAGAAACTACCTTATAGCACCTAGTTTGTAAATCTTCTAGAAAAAAATATATGTAAGGATGAAAGTAAGCTTATTACACATGGATCAACCATCCTAAGGCACTACAATGCACTCTACATCAACACAACAACTGCTACAATATGATCTACCTCCCTACAGGAAGCTCCAAAAAGGTATATTTTAGCCCAGGTCGCAACAACAACACTACATCCAGCCCTGTATGAAATCTCCAAAGTCATCAATAGCTCTAGAGGATTGCTCTAGCATATATATCACCTTTAGAAATGAGTGAACATCTGCATGTCAATACAAGAAAAACAATGACACGTCATCGGATCCAACTTTAGTTATTTCATTGAACGAACGTCAAGCTCGAGAATTAATCATAACAATTACAAGAAAATTGTTGGTCGTCTTAGCATGTTGAGATAAGGAGGGGGTCATTTCAATATAATTAAAACCAATCAAGGGATAGTAAAGTTGGCAACAAGTGGCAATAAAAGTCAACATAAAGACAAAAAGGGTTGTTGGGGAACATGAGTGAAAAAGGTGGCAATCATGGAAATGTCACAACCTCATATGCATCGATTTTAAACTAAGGGTTAAAAAAAATGCCACCTCCAAGAATCACTCTATCATCCCATGATCTATCATACATAAGAAGCACTCAACCGACGCACATGACTAATCACAATTACTGAGAGCATAGAGTGCCCATGAGAAAGCTATAGGGGATGTTTTTTCAAGAGAGAGCTACAAGAGTCAGTCTTTCAACATTAAAGCAAGTGGGCTATTGATAGTTCGGGCCTCAGGATGTGAACAAAGCAACCACAAAAAAGGTCAGTGACCAAATACCTAAAAACACTGAGATCTACACTTAAGCCTAATATATTTTTTTCTTTTTGATAGATTCCAAAAATTTCCCAAATAAACTCTATGCTCGAGATTTCTAAAAGAACATTGGTGAGATTATAGCATATACTATTGAAATCTATAGAATACCACTCTGATAAAAGCCTCCACTCTCAATTCCTATATTTTCATCTCAGCTCTAGGATTTCCCTCTCCATTCCTTCTTCTAGTCACTCCAGCAATCCTATGACAGGAAATGTCTAGGCTTAGGACATGTTCCCCCCTACTCAGAATTCTCATTGTGGTCTATATTTAGGTGAATATTATACAATGGTCCGAAAACTCTTAGTTATACTCAAAATATTGAATGCAATTAAAGCAATCATACAATTGGAAAGATAATCAACATTGTATGAAGTTGGGGTTAATTTTATCACAAGGACAATGATAATAATGCAAAGAGCACTAGGATTTTGGAAATTATTAAGAGAAGGTGCTCAAAGCCACCTAAACTTATCATCTCAAGAACAAATGCATGCATGGAAAATGTGAAGACAACCCCTATGCTATAGTTGGAATTCATTGTAACCATATGTAGCTCCTAAGTCCATTACAACAAATAAATATTTACAAGGTAGATTGCAAGTTATAAAGTTGGGTTACATAAAAGATACATAGCTTCAAAGACCACGATTGCTTAGATAGGGTTACACAAGCTACAAAATCACTTGTGTAAAAATATTGCATTTGAGGATGTTGCGTATTTAGTTGATGCGATTGAGGGTGAAGACCTACTTAGGTAGGATTTAAAGCTTGTCCTAGAATATGTTCAAGTTAACAAATTTGTTCATGATTACAAAAGTGAAAGTGAGGGTATTGATAACCAAACAGAAAGTGCAATCCCTAGCTTCTGGGATCTTAGAAGCATTGCTTCTATAAACAAGATGGGAATTCAAAGACATAAAAATAGGATGATTTTCAAGTGATCATGACATTTATAAGCATATTTTCCACCAAATTAATATTGAAAAGATTGACTTGTGGTGAGCTTTAGACACACTATGGGTACCATTTTGCTTTCCATAATTTTGGGAATACACGGAAGTTATTGGAATATACATCAAAAAACAAGAGTATAAAACCTCATCGAAGGGTGATGAACTTGAGATCAACAGAGTTCCCATGTGATAAAGAAGAAATATATCCAGTTCCTACATGAAGCTACAAAAGGCTCCACCTACACACCAAAACCTGCAAAGCATATAAAAAGGTTGATGATTCACTATAGAGGATACACCAATCTATTGCCATATCAACTCCAAATCACAATAAGAAAAAGTTATGTTACAATTCTATTATTTTGATTTGATTATGTATATTATATTTGTATGTCATATTCTACAACTATCAACCCCTAAACTTGAGTTCAAATTCCCGATCTGCCAATATCTTGATCCACCAATATCTTTCATCAACACAGTCGTTGAAAATCAAGTTGGAGAGGGGGAATCTTCATTCTATGATCGAAGTATCCTCAAATATTATGAATACAATAATCCATGATCAAAGTAAGTAATTAAGATGCATCAAGGACATATGAATAAATGTTGTTGCAAGGAACAAAGGAAAAGAAG
>ML816840.1:75528-116596 GCA_009831015.1 Picea engelmannii
GTTGATAGATTTAGTTAGTGTCCTCTTGGGGATTGTCATTTATCTATTTTTAATACTCTCAATTTGTAAATTCGAATTTGGAAGTAATGCATATTTTTTGTTCAAGTTTCTTGTTGTAAATAATGTTTTTTATCTTGAGGGATTCACCCCATTGCTTGCTTCAGGGTTCATACCTACTCTAAAGCTACAATGGCGGTTGAATCCCCTCTACATATATATTATATGGTTGCTATTTTATTTCCTTTTAAGGGATGTAGTTTTATTTCTACATTTTTGTTTCTTAAATTCATGTACTGCCTTTTCTAGCATTCATTTGCTTTCATGCATTTCCTTTACTATTTTTTCTTTATGGTTTTTCATTTCTTTCTATTAGAATAGTTTAATTTCTGCACATTTACTTTCTATTCATTTCCTTTCTGTACATTTACTTTATGGTCATTTGCATTACTTCTCTCCCTTCCTGAGTATCTTAGCTCATCCTATGACTCTAAGGCACTCCTTCCTTGACACCATTGGCTGATTGGGTATCCTTATGACCTATTGTATCCTTAACCTCTAACAAAAATGGAAAACACTTTCCACACCCGCTAGTCTTGGTTCCCTTGACATGGGTAGAATGAGTGCAGAGCCATCAACAATGAAGAGTGAAGAAATAAAAGTAAAGAGGATGAAATTGGGCTCTCTTATTGTTGTTAGAATAGTTTAATTCATAACAACATTACTTGGGATCCACCAACCTATATATTCTCCCCTGGATTTGCAGCCTTACATTCTGCTCTCCTGGATTTGCAGCCTTACATTCTGCTCCTTGTAGACTTGTACCTGTTGGAATATTGTTTGATACTGAGAGGCGGGGTGAATCAATATTGTTTCTTTTTCCAATATTTAACACCACTTAATCATTAATTTTGTTGAACACAACAAATGATCAACAAAGAAGAACAATACACATAATTTTAAGATGAAACACCATAAATGTTCTTTTTATATATTTATATAAAGTTTACTTTTCATTTACAAGCTACAACTTGTAGGAGACATCAATCTCCTCTTTTGTGCACCAACTCAACGAGACAACAATCCCCTATTTTGGGCACCAACTCAAGGAGACAACAATCCCCTTTTTTGATCACCAACTCAAGGAGACATCGATCCCTTGTTTTTCAAGCACCAACTTGAGGAAGCTGTAACTCCCTGTTGTTCAAGCTCCAACTTGTAGAGGACTTTAATCCTCACTTTCTCCACCCTTCCACCTTCAATGCATTTTTTAATATTCAAATTTCAATTTCTTCCTTTGGACTCTTCTTTTGTTTAGATCTTTTTATTAAATCACCAATTCACTCCTTCTTTCAACATATTTTCTTGTTTATATAGTCATCCAACAGGTATATGGCATTGAACCATTGTGTCTCTTTGTAAATAACAATGAACCAATTCTCCTCTTCAATATAAGAATGTATCTCTTCATTATACGTATGTTCCTTTTCAATATAAGATTTTAGATCCTGGTTAATAGATTTTGACTATCATGATTTAATTCACTTTTTACCTTACCATAGGTAAATACCACCATGGTTTGCAATTACCATGTGCGCATACCACATGCTCTTTCACTTTACCCTTTTTCTTTAATTCCACTTTCACTTTTACCTTTTTCTTTAATCCAATTTCACTTTTACCTTTTTCTTTATCCCACTTTCATATTTACTCCTCTTTTACGTAAACTCCACTTCTACCTAACTTTTCAACTTTTGTTATTTATTAAAGTCATATTTATATTTAATCCACTTTCATTTCCACTTTTGCGTAAGCTCTGTTTCCAGTTAAATTTTCCACTTTTTTATTTATTAAAGTGATACCAAGGTCACATTTATATTTAATCACTTACTAACCTTTGACATATATTTGATCACTTACTAAACTTTGACATTAATGACAATTTATTCAACAATTGACTGCGTGAGTGGATCTAACCATTGGTGGTTGTTGGAAATTGTTTGGGCTTGAAGGGCCATCTAACTTCAGCCTAGAAAGAATGATGACCAAAATTTTCTACGAAATATCGACTACCATGTTAGTTAGACAGAGTCAAGGGTTCTCGGTGTTGCATCAACAAATTTTCCTTCGACTACACTTTGAAATGATAGTGCACGAGAAAGTATTCAAGAGGGTGACTCACCGGTATTCGTTCTGTTCATCACGATCATGTCTCAACAGAATATATAGTCACCAAGACAACTCGACTCGACCGGTTGAAATTGTTTCATTGTTTCATTTTCATTCTTTCAAAGCACTCAACCAAGCGATCCCCTGTATTCTGGTAGTCCACTGTGTTCCTGTAACTCAATATTCTTGTAGATTTCACTGCAGTTCCATGTAATACTCCACTATGGTACTTCTTGTCTTCATGTTGAAATCAATGCCAACATGATATTTCCATCAATCTCCCCCTTTGGCATTGATGGCAACACGTCGTAAACCAAAATGCTCCCTTAACAATGAGTAATTGTTTTACCATTCTTTTCTCACCCTTTGACATCAATGTCAATGCCTCTGATACCAGAATGAGGTCCATCACCAGTTGTCTACTGCTCAAACTTATTTTGTTTTGAGTGACAATACTTGTCATTTTTTTTTCTTGCTCCCCCTGTCAACATTTCTCCCCTATCATCATGGTTTTATTTTTATTTTTTTATTGTAGGGAGATTACTCGCAACTTTTGCCTTAGAGGTTCAAATGATTCTTTAGGCAGGGGTTTAGTGAATATGTCTGCTATATGCTCCTTTGAACCAACATACTCCAATCTAACCTTTTGTAACTAACTTGCTCTCTCAATAAATGATACTTGATGGGTATATGTTTGGTCTTTGCATGCATGAATGGATTCTTGGAGATGTTGATGGGTCTTGTATTGTCATAATAGATAGGTATCGATTGATTACATTCAATTTTAATCTCCTCAGATGTTTGTGTCATCCATAAGATTTGAATGCAACATTCAACAACTGCAATATATTTGTGGCTGTTGTAGATAGTGAGGTTGATGACCATTTTCTACTTGACCATGAGACTAGACATTCTCCTAAGAAAAATGCGTTTCCACTACTGCTCTTTTTGTCATCCACACTACCAACCCAATCAACATCTGTGTAGGCAATTAGTTCAAATCCTTTATTCCTTGGATACCATAAGCCAAAGTCTGATGTGCCCTTAAGATATCTAAATATTCTCTTGACAACCATCACATGTGATTCCTTGGGAGATGATTGAAATCTTGCCACCATTTCCACTTCCTGCATGATATTAGGTTTGGATGCAGTCATATATAGTAGGATCCCAACCATAGATCTGTAGAAAGTTGAATCTACAGAAGGCGACTCATCTTCCTTGCTAATTTTGCAACTGGTTGTCATTAGAGTGCTAACAGATGCACTTTCATCCATTCCAAACTTTTTAAGTATCGGTTTCAAGTATTTGGACCGAGTAATAAACATTCCTTTCGATGATTGAGTGATTTGAAGTCCAAGGAAGAAAGTTAGCTCTCTAATCATAAACATTTCAAACTCTTTTGACATTTCTTGAGAAAATTTATAACTTGATTCATCATTGTTGTAGCTATATATGATGTCATCCACATAGACCACTATGACTGACAAATTATCTTTTTCAATTCTAAGATTGATATTCCTATTAGACATGCCTCTTTTGAATCCTTGTTGCAGCAAGTGTTGGACAATTGGTTTAGACAGTTGGTTGTCGTCGATGTTAACCGTTAGAGATTGATGTCAACCCTTGGAGAAGTCTGGAAGCCCTAGAGATATGGTTGAGATTGATGGTCAATTAATTGCCATTGATGTCAACAAGAGTGGTTGATGTAATCATATATGTTGGGTGCATTTGATGAAGTCTACATGAAGCCCCGAGGTGTGGTTATGAGACCTGAAGTTGTTTGATGAATAAGGCCATGAAGGACAAGGTAAATGCAAGTAAGACTATCATATATGGATAGTACACGTCATGATGTTTTCGGTGTTAGGTGGTATGCCACGTGGTTACTTACAATTGATGAGATACGAATTTGTAAAGATTGGAGGACCCTAGAGAATAATCTAGAAACCCCTAGAAGGTCAACAATAAGTCAATTGTTCTAGAAGCCCCTAGAAAGTCTTCAAGAAGTTGCTAGTCAAAGTGGTTGCAACAATACATTAATTGAGGGTAAAGTAGTTACAACAAGAAGTTAATTAAGGAAAGTAGTTGCAACAAAGAATTAATGATTTGACTAATTAAAGAAAAGTTAGTTCCAACAAGAAAGTGGGCTAGCCCTAGAATATGGAGAAGGGGTAAAACCGTTACAAGGTAGCCCCTAAAGGATGGCACTTGGGAAGTATAAATAAGAGATCAAGAGACTCCCATTAGAACCTATTGATCATATTGAATATCTATCTTGTGAAAGGTTATTGGCAGGTACTCATTGACATATATGAGGTAGTGCAAATATGAGGCAACGAAGGAAGAGTGATGGAAAAATATCGTGACTGCAGAGGAGAGCGAGGGTTTTGTTAAAAACCCTAATTTAGCTGACGCTTGCGAGTCATAATACTAGTGTGCCGTGAGGTACCCGCGTGGGTTGTCTAGAGCTCGTCATGCAAGGCCCTGCTAGATAGAAGGTTTCATCCCACACGACAAAACCAGATATGAAGATTGGGGTTTATACCAGATTGCAGAAGCTAAGAAGAGGCTACACGCATGTGTGATAGTGTTAAGGTACACCATAGTCATCTACATAATTGAAAGGCATGTTTATATGCTTATTTGAGATGATGTTGTAGAGCATGCTTGAGGCATGGCTTGGTGAGTTTTGGTATATTCTCTCTTGAATGTATGGTACTATTGTAGTGAATGGTTTGAGGCAGATATGTTGATGCACATTTCTAGTGCACATGTTGGTTATATTTCTATACATTCTTTGGTATTTTGTTGAGGCATATCATGTGTGATATGGCATATATTTGAGGTATATCTTGGCATACTTGGATACATTGTTTGAGGCATGATTGGTACATGTTTGAGACTGCATAACAATGAGGTTATGGGACATGGTTTGATTTGAGGGTTTATGGCATTTGGTTTATGAATGCTAGTGATCTTGGTACATGATTGGTATATGATTGGTACTTGTTTGGTACATTACTAGAGGGATGTCTTGGTGATTTTGGGCATATAGTTTGAGATATGAACTTGTTGATCTTGGTGATTATATCTGCTTAGGTTGATCTGGCAGGTTGTTGTGACAGGTTGATGTGACAGGTTGTTATGACAGGTTAATGTGATAGGTTGATAGTGACAGTTTGAGAGTGAAAATGGTAGTGATTGTGGTAGTGACAATTTGGTCTACACTTATGTTTCAGGGTGGTAGGACGAGGCAAGGAAAGGGGGTTGTAGCCTCCTTCCGATTGGTGTAGGAGAATTAGGGAGTTGGATCCTGTAAACTAGGGGGTTGGAGCCTCCTTCCAATTATAGTTGGTAAACCAGAGAGTTGTAGCTTCCTTCAGGTTGGAGTCTATAAATAGGGAGTTGGAGCCTATAAATAGGGGGTTGGAGCCTCCTTCCAGTTGGTGCTGGAGAGTTGGGAAGTTGGTGCTTCCTATGAATGTATTTCTTTTGACATATAAGAAAAGCATTCTGTGGTTTTTATCCGATTTGGGTTTCCACGTAAATATCTGGTTTACTGTGTATCTGTGGATGATCTTATGCATTGTTGATTTATACCACTGATGATATATTGAATGCTAATGATAAACCATTGATATATTGTTGATAAAGTTAAAGAATACATATTGTGGTTAAAAGTAATATAATTGCTCATACCGACTCACCCTCCCCTCTCAATATTCCAACAATTTGTATTAGAGCAGGTTCCTTCAGGAAATAATTTAGCCAATGGAAGGTAGATCATGGAGAGAAACAATATGTATAAAAATAGAATACCACAATTTGATGGAAAAAACTATGCATTTTGAAGCAAAGGGATGGAAACATATGTACAAGCATAGGGATTTGATGTTTGGCAATCAATAATAGACAGATACAAAGATCCCACCACTACCCAATCAAATAATGATGGAAATAAACTTAGTCAAAACAATTCAAGTGCTAAAAATTCTATCCTTAATGGTCTGGTTGATTCAGTATATGTCAAGGTTATGCATTGTGATTATGCAAAGGAAATTTGGGACCTACTTCAGAACATTTATGAAGGAGATGCCAATGTCAAGGCAACCAAGATTCAAACTTACAGAGGTCAATTTGAGCAGTTGAAAATGAAGGAAGATGAAAACATTGCATCCTACTTTTTACGAGTTGATGAAACAATGAATGCAATTAAAGGATTGAGAGAAGAATTTGACGAATCTATAATTGTTCAGAAGGTACTAAGATCTCTTCCTATGAAATTTGATCCTAATATTTTAACACTAGAATAAAGAGCATATATTGGTACGATAAGCATGGATGAGCTATATGGAATATTTACAGCTTATGAAATGAGAATAGTACAGGAAAATCCATCCACGAAAGAAGTAGCTTTTAAAGCATCCAAAAGGTTAAAGAAGAAGAAAAATCTTGAGTCAAAGCCAAATTGCAGTTGTAGCAATGATTCAGACGAGGATGAAGAAATAGCCAACTTCGTAAGGAACCAGAAAGTACAAGGTATTCTTCCCTTAAAATGTTTTAACAGTGGTAAAATTGGTCATTTTGCAAATAAGTGTCCTTATGCTAAAAAGTCAGATAGTGATGAAGAGGAAGATCCCAAGAAAGAAACTTAATATCAAAAGGGAAACATGAAAGATAAAATTAAAGTATTCAAGAAAATTCTCTTCTCAAGAGAAGACAATTTTTCATCTGATGAAGTTGATGAAAACGACAGTGACTCAGAGAGAGTACTCTTTATAGCTATAGAAAATAATAAAATAACCCCTAAAAGCGAAGAAGAAGGTGAAGTGGATCTTGAGGTAGCATTAATCAGTTCTTTAACTGAGCTGAAGAAAGAAAAGAAGAAAAACAAATCATTCAAAGAAGAAAACATTTTCTTGAAAACCCACCTTGAAAAGGTAAGAGAAAGGAAGAATTTATGCAAATCCAGATGATAAAGAAAGAAAAAGAGTGTGAGAAGCTTGAAAAAGAAATCGTAACATTGAGAGTTGAAGTCAACAAGCTCAACAAGAACTTTAAGAGTTCTCAGGTGTTCAAAAACATTCTCAAAAGTCAAGGCCATACAGTGACAAATCTGGACTAGGATACAAGAATGTTCAATTTGAGGAAGGTCCAAGCTCCATGACAAAAGCAACATAAAAAAAGAGTTATGCAGAAGTTCTCAAAGGAAGGAATCATTGTCAACAAGAATCATAAAGGAATGAATACAAAAGACCTACTATAGTTAGGCAACAAAGAAGCTTCAATCATCATGAAAGAAAAAACCAAAGAGAATATCTTGATCAACCAAGGCAGGATTTCAGAAGGACTACACCACAAACAAGATCATTCACTCCTAGGTATGTAAGTTTCTTTTATGGTCATTTTTTTATTTGTACTAACTTTGGACACAAAGGTGTAGATTGCAGGGATTATGAAAGAACTGATTAAGAAAGAAATGATTATGTGGCTCCACATAATATTGAATGTTACAGATTCCACAACTATGGACACATAGCTCGAAATTGTGGAAGCATGATAGAGCCTCCCATAAAAGAAAACATTGATGATAGATACGTGAAGGCTTAGAGAAGAATATAAAAACAAGAAGAGAAGGTAAATGAAGAACATGTCCAAGGAATCATTCTCACAGGATTTGCAACAACATAAGATCATAATGAATTCACAGGCCAAGAGGAAGATTACAAAATGTAGGAAGAGGATGAAGTCAGAATTCAAGAAGAAAATATCAGAATTCAGAAAGAGGATGAAAAGGAATATGATGAATCCATATACAAAGAGGAAGATTACCCCGCATCAGAGAAGGTGTTGTTCTGATCCATTCAACTTGGAGACTCTGAGTAAATATGAATATTGAACAGGGGGAGTCAGTGAAGTAGCTACTACAGATTAGAGAACCATCCTTCGAGTAGTTTGAAGTGTTTGTAGAGATAGATTCAGAGCAACTAGATAAAATAAGTACATAGTGATAGATGGGTCAACATTGTGGACAATTGAGTAGTAGAGTTATGGATAGTTTGTGACATATGGATAGAGATGGATACTTAGTAGGTAAATATAAAATAGGTACATATAAGATGCATAACAATTTATTTACAAGTGGAATCAATGTAATCAATTGGAATCAATTGGTCACATAAAGGAAAGTAGTTAAAGGCACAACAAAATAGGGAAAGAGAAACCATCAAGAGAAGCTAAATCATCAGAAGAAAATCATTGAACAATATGGTCAAGTGAACATGACAAGTGAATGAAGAAATCAAGTTTTGAATTCCTTTTATACATGTCAGAGATTTACAAGAGAAAGCACAAATGGACAATTAGTAAACACTGGAAGAGAGGAAAGGAAAAATATACAGGTAGCCCTACATTGATCTACATGACATATTGCAGAGAATTCAAGGGAAGATAAATCATTAGAGAAAGAGGTCTAGAAAGAAAGACTAGAAGCATGGAGACAGGGGGAGACATATTGACAGGGAGGTTTAACCTTTTTCCAATTATGTCAAAAGAGAAGAGAAAGAACAAAGACATGGAAACAGAGAGAAAGAATAGACACATGAAGAGAATGGGAGCAAACCCAAAGAGAGATAACATTTTCCATTGATGTCAAAGGGAGAGAGTGAGAAACATTGATGAGTAGAAATGGTCACAGGGGGAGCATGAGTGTTTGAGCATTAATGTTTCCATTAATACCAAAGGGGGAGATTGTTGGACAATTGGTTTAGACAGTTGGTTGTCATTGATGTCAACCCTTGGAGAAATCCGGAATCCCTAGAGATATGGTTGATATCAATGGTAAGCTAGTTGTCATTGATTTAAACAAGAGTGGTTGATATCGACATATATGTTGGGTGCATTTGATGAAGTCTACATGAAGCCCCAGAGGTGTGGTTATGAGACCTAGAGTTTTCATGAGTATGCTATAAATAATCCGATGGCCTCCATTATTGCAATTGGAGTGAAGGTTTCTTCAAAGTCAATCCCTTCTCCTTGTGCATATCCTTTGCACACTAATCTTGTTTTATTCCTTATAGCTTGACCATCTTCATTAAATTTTCTTTTAAAAATCCACTTGGTCCCTACCACATTTTTGTTTTTTGGTCTTGGGACAAGTTCCCAGGTTTGATTTTTCTCTATTTGATCAAACTCTTCATTCATGGCTTTTATCCAGTCATCATATTTGTTGGAATCTACAAATGTTTTGAGTTCTAATAGGGAGAGCAATGCTCGTTCTGATTCATATGTTAGTTTTCTTCTTGTTTCAACTCCAACACTTTTGATACCGAGGATTTGACTTTTATGATGATTTCTTTTTATTCTCCTTGATGGTGCTTTTGTATCTTTTCCTGGTGATTCTTTCTCTTCCTTTTCTTTTTCACTTTGTGATCCATGATCTTTTCATTGATGTGACTTATTAAAGAATTGTATTAAATAAGAATAAATTGAAGTGCACCATAAAGAAGGAAAAACTCAATAATAAAGAGACATAAGAATCAAATCCGAACACAAAAAATTGATAACGGAGTTTGTCCCTAATGGATTGCATCTCCGGGTCCTACTCTTAAATGGGTAGGCCTTTTTATTAACTCAACAAAAGAATTTGGAAAAATACATAAGCATACCTCATTCTGGAATTAAGCTGTGGAAGTTTTTCCCAGATTAGAAAACAAACAACACCATTGAATTCGTGGCGTCGAATTACCCAAAAATGACTGTCTCCACACCTCAATCTGACTCGGACACTCCCAGGCCCATGAGAAATCTCATCTCAGTTTCCGTGCCTGCAACCTGCAATTAATTCTTTGAAATATGCCTTGTAAAATGTGCCCAACCATACTGTCGAGCGCCCTCTCTCCATCAATTGGAAAACTGGGTTTTTTAAATTTAACATTCAACGCGGGGGCCGTTTGGCCCAACGGTTGGAGGAGGCTATGTTAAGGCATTGGTTGGGGAGGTACCGGGGTTGAGCCCGCGGGCCTCCCCCTTTTGGATTGTAGTCACAACAATATATATATGGTGGTGTAACCACCGCCAAGTTTGGAGATTCCGCTAGAGATTTGTTGAGCTGGATATAATGGAGGTCGACCACTAGATTTGGTGGAACCTTCGCCAGATTTGGTGGACCGAATTCTTTTTTTTAATTTTGTAAATTTGGTTATGGGCCCTCATTGGGAATTTGCCCGTTTCCACGTGGCAGCCCATGACTGGGCCATGTGGAAGCCATTCATTGGCCCACGTCATTTGCTTACACAATCACTGCCACATCACCTCCTGCTTGATCATGTTGCCACATCACCTGCTAGGTTGCTATATGGATGCCACATGTCTGCCACATCTTGTATGAAATGCCACGTGGCACTTTTCCACTAGTCCACATATCGATCGGAAAATGCCAAAAATGGGTGACACGTGGTAGCTTCTAGTGTTGCCACATCATCATGCTGATGTCATCATGACACATGTCGATCTCTGACTGTGCCACATACCCTGCACATACACTGGCGTCATCTATACTGATGTTGACGTTAACAGTACGGATGCTAACTCATCCCTGCTGACTGGGTTGACCAAAACTTTGACCACGAATATATTTCAATTCGTAAATCTGTTTTACGAACCATTTACACCGTTGGAAATCTTGCGACACACTCTTCGTGATGATGCCAATTTTGCTGAGTTTTGAGGACTTTGAATTTTTTCCTTTTCTCCACCTGCTAAGGCCATCCTAAGCTTCCCAAGGAACTTCTGAGAATTCTGAGTTATCCTTAGGCCTCCCTAGATCCCTTTAGATCACACCTTCCCATTCAAAGCTTTTTGGACCACCAAAAGCTTTTATCAATCAACAGGTAAGTGAGGGAAGAGTTCCCTCACTTTATCTTTCTCAATCCACTTTGCCTTACTTGGCTATGTGCCCTTTAAGCCCACTCAAAGATAATCTACATCACCTCTGCATGAATTCCTTGTCCTTCTATCTAGGATGATATCTTCCTTTAACTCGTCCAAGTACTTAAGAGAAAACTCATCAACCGAGGGCAGTGAATCTTCCTCACCTTGATCCATGATCACGGGAGGCTAAAAAAGTTTCAAGTTTTCCACATTTATAACTAAGTAAATATGCATATAAGGTGGAAGATCTAGATGAAAAGCATTGGTGCCACTTTTCTCCAAAATAGTGAAGGGTCCATATCGGATAGGCTTGAGTTTCTTACCTTCACCCTTCAACTGCTCCTTGCTGATGTGAAGCCATACTTGGTCTCCAACCTGAAACTGATGATCAACTCCGTGCTTGTCATGTCGAGCCTTATATCATGCTTGACTTTTCTCCAACTGTTCCTTGATTGCTTGGTGTACTTGTTGGATCCGTTGAATAAAATTGCAGGCCCTGTCTTCATTTATTTATTCATTTGAATCGACATCTTTCCCATACATCAAGTCCAAAGGGACCTTAGGCAAGTATCCAAAACATATCTCAAATGGCGAACACTGAGTGGAGGAATGTAAGGCTCAATTGTAAGCATGTTGAATATAGGGTATCTGGTCATCCCACAACTTGAGATGTTTACTGCAGTAGCCTCGAAGAAAATGTACCACTGTCTGGTTAACAACCTCTGTTTGACCGTCGGTCTGTGGATGAAAAACCATACTCCTCTTCAACTTGGTGTCCATCATTCTCCATAAACTTTTCCAAAACTCTCCTAGGAATCGAGTATCTCGATCGGAGATAATGGATGTGGGCAACCCAAAGTGGACCCAAACATACTGAAATAAGAGATTAATAGTTTGCTCATCATTGACCTGCTTTTTACATGGCTTCAAGATACACATCTTGCTAAACCTAGCCACTACTACATACAAGTATTCATGACCCCTTTTCGACATTGGTAAACCCCCTACAAAGTCCATGGAAATACTTTCCCATGGATGAGATGGAACAGGAAGTGGTGAGTACAACCCCAATTTTCTATTAGTGGGCTTACAAGTAGAGCACATCACACACCCCTTTACATACTTGGTTACAATTTCTTTCATCTGAGGCCACTAAAAAAACCTTTGTAGATGAGCCATGATTTTTCCTACCCCAAAATGCCCAGACACAAGAGAAGTGTGAGATTCTCGTATTACATAGACTCGTTCACTCTTAGGAATACATAGATTTCCAAGATGGTAGAGTAAGTTCTCCCACAAACAATAGTTCTCCACCTGTGCACCATGGGTCAGCTTCTCAAATACATCCTTAAAATATTCATCAACAACATATTGTTCAACATATCTATCATGAGATAAAGAAGTATTCTTCAAAACAATAGAAGCAACAATAGGAGGTCTAGAAAGATATCAACTACTTTGTTACTTGTACCCTTTTTATACTTGATTACCAAATGGAACTGTTGAAGAAAACCCATCCACCTATAATGTCGAGATTACTGCAGCTTGGTTTGTGCTTGGAGATACTGTAAGAGCTGGTGATCTGTATGTATGATTGTTTCCTTCCCTAACAAGTAATGCTTCCATTTTTTCACACTTTTAACTAATGCATACAACTCTTTATCATATCTAGGATAGTTAACAACAACTTGGTTAAAAATTTCAGAGTGGTAACAGATAGGCTTATGATAGTGCATCAATACTGCACCCATGGCGTAACCACTGACATCTTTCTCGATCTCAAATGGTTGCTAAAGATTCAACAATGCTAATACTGGTGTTGTACTAATCTTTTCCTTCAAAGTGTTTAAGGCCTTTTGTTGATTTCCTCCCCACTGAAAAGTGTTCTTCACACTGGTCAAGGCATGCAAAGGAGCTGTAATAAATGAGACATTTTTGATGAATCTCATCCAGTTCTGAACTACACCCAAGAAGCTTCGTACTTCGGTTACATTTTTGGGCTTAGGCCAATTTACAATTACATCAATTTTGGAAGGATCAATTTTCAATTCTCCTCCTCCTACAATATGACCTAAGTACACCACTGCAGTCTTTCCAAAACCACATTTGGACAATTTTACATTCAACTTTTCCCTTCGCAAAGTATACAATACTTGCTTTACATGTCGTACATGTTCATCCCAAGTCCCACTAAATATAAGAATGTCATCTAAATACACAATTACAAAGACTTCTAAGAATGGAATGAATACATCATTCATTACATGCATGAAGGTTGCTGGGGCATCAAAAAGCCCAAATGACATAACTAACCACTCAAATAGACCCTGTTTGGTTTTAAAGGTAGTTTTCCATGCATCTTGTTGTGTAACCCTGACCTGATGGTAACCACTGCGCAAATCCAACTTAGTGAAATAAACAACATTCTTAAATTGATCAAGTAAATCATCTATACAAGGAAGAGGGTATCGATTTTTCACCATGATTTTGTTGAAGGCTCGATAATAGATGCACATCTGCCATGTGCCATCCTTCTTTAGCACCATCACAATCAGAGAACCACAAGGAGATGAACTAGGTCTGATGACCCTTCGGTCCAACAAGTCCTGTACCTGTTTCTTTATTTCTGTCATCTCTACAATTGACATTCTGTACATACCCACATTAGGAAGGGGAAAATCTCATTGAAGATGTATTTCATGTTGGATTTCCCTCTTAGGAGGTAATCCATTTGGTTCCTAAAAGACCTCATCATAATTAGAAACAATATCAATTAATTATTTCTTATGGGAAGGATCACATCCTTGGAAGGCATCGAATATTCCAACATCCTTTTCCCTTACAACCATGAGTACATATCTCTTATTAGTGTTTATGAGTATTTTCATTTGTCCTGCACTAACAAGTGTTGTATTAACCTTCATGCTGTGGGCTCTAACAATATATTCCACTCCTTTAGTAAGGTGATATTTGTTCTCATGACAAAAGAATACTGCTTGTCTATCATAAATATATGGACTCCCCAACACTATGCCACATATATCAAGTGAAACAACATCCAAATCAACTTCATTAACCAATTTTGAAGCAATATCAAATCTAACCCTACACTGCTTGGTGACATTAATTTTTTTTTTGTCGCATACCCAACCAAGAGGATAAGGCTTTGGATGTGGTTTTGTTTCAAGCCCCATTTTTTTGACAAGTGTCTCTGATATTAAGTTAACTTCGGAACCCAGATCAAACAAAGTATCAATCTTAGTATGCTTAGATACAACCCTTATGTGAAATAATTCATTCCTCTTTCTTTCATCATCATGCGATTCATTAGTGGAATTTGAACTATCATGAAGGGAATCTTTACCTTGTACTCCAACTGCTGTGATCTTTTCCTCATATCCTGAATCAGAACCAAGATCTTGTTGCATTGTAGCAATGGTTTTTGTCTTCCCCTTTCCACCAAGCTTCTTTGGTTTCTTCTTTGGATGTAGTTTCCAACAATCCTCATCGTCGTGTCCATCTTTCTTGCAATGAGTGAAAGATGGCTTTCTTTCCCCTTCTTTGTAGTGGCAGTCTTTTTGTCCCTCTTTTTAAACTTTCCTTTAAACTGATTATGTGGGAACTTAGAGGGCTTCTTTGTGGGATCGTCTTGAACATTCTTTCCTTTGTTTTCAAGGTGAGTGGCTTGCACACAAACTTCGTCAAGATTGGTGGGGTTAAACAACAATAAAGTGTTATGAATGTAACTGTGAAGTGCACCAATATACTTCATTAAAGTTTCATAAGAATTTAAAGGAATGTTTAGTGCAAGTGCTTTCTTCCTAAATTCTTCCGTGAAACTTTGTATTGTTTGAACTTTAATTTGTCTTAAAGTTTTCCATTCCATCATTGCTTTATGTAAATAACCCAATGGATAAAATTTCTTTCTTATTTCTCATTTAAATTCTGACAATGAGGAAAGAAGATTACCAAACTTATTTCTTGATCCAGGGGATCAAAATTTGCTCAAAAATCAAAGTGCTTGGAATCGCTTCAAATCAGATATGTGCATAGGCCGCGCCGTTACAAACCCAACACAACTTGAACGGGCTCAAATAGACGTCGTATGAGCAAGATATCGTGTTCTGTTTGATTTTCCAAACATGCAAAAATTTTCTTGATTGTACAGTCCGTACAATGTTGATGTGGCAGTTGACCGTATAGGCCGTACAATGACATGGCAGAGGAGTTGGCATGTTGACATGGGCATGTGTTGACAGGTGGGATAATCACATCTTGACATGTGTCTGTTTGATGGCCAGTCTTACGGTGCCACGTGGCCCAGTCATCGGTTGCCACGTGGCACCCCTTCATTGGTGTGCAATTGTAAATTTTTTAAGACTCCATAGGAGTCGAACCCGCAACCTCCAGATGTGGGGGAGTGACTTGGCAGGGTCGGGATACCAAACCACCCATGGTAGTTCTTAACCCATATAGTTGGAATAAATTATTTGAATTGCGTTTAAAGTTTGGTTCACGGAGTTAAGGCTGGGGCCTAGCCCCAACCCCCGACGCTTTGGCATGTAACCATTTCATATGACCCCTTTCAAATGTTTGGAGCGAGATTTTTGTATTATGTTTATGTTGGCGTGCGGATTTGGTTGTGTTTTAAGCCCCCGTTTTGGTAAGCTCGCGGTCCATTGCTACAACATATGACCCGTGCCTCCCACCTTTGGCACATACTTTATGTTAAGGTTGTTTTTGATAGGTGCACGAGGTTTGTTTTAGTAGAGCCCGCGGTTCTTAACGCCATATGACCGCTCCTTAAACTTGGCACGAGGGCTTAACCTACCAACGGACTATGCCATGTGCCCGCCACTTGTCAGCAAGACACTCATGATGAAAACGAGCCTGATTTAGGCGCTGGGAGGTGGCCACATGCCCCCCATGCGACCAACACCTTTGCCCAAAGGGGCACTAAAATCGTTAGCTCTTCGATAAATTGCCTCATTTTGTGGGATGTGCGCATGTGCTGGGTTTTAGGCCCAGAAACGCTGCGAGAGCCAGGTTGGTCATTCATAGGTGCGTTTTGGCGAGCAGGTACAACAAGCTTGAAGGGGAAAACTTCCAAGAGGTGTAACTTCTTCATTTTTTAGCCAAACTAGGTGCCGAAAAAATACAGCTAGGGGTTTTTGGACGTTCTGAAGCCATTGAAGCCATCCATTTTGTATTTTGATCATTGTAAGATCAATTTTTAAGCATAATGAAAATGATCCAGGGGAAGCTAGACGAGGAGATGTAGCCTAAGAGAGAGGTGAACTCCTTTATCATTTGCTGTGCTATGTGTTCATTGTTGATGTTTTTTATCAATTTGATATGCTGCTCCTGTTTAAGTAAAACTCACTAAATTTATGTGTTAGTAACTTGATCCAATTACCCAAACACATGCCATTTTACACTTGAAATTTAAAGAGATAAGTCTTCTTCATTTTTAAGATCTATTGGAAACATATTCATTCCATTTTCAGATTAGTTGGTATCATAGCTTTGGTTTTTGAACGCTTGATTGTTTGCAAGTTGTTTTGTTTTTTTGATGCTTACAAGGTTGAAGCTTATAAGAGGAGAAGGTCAACTTGTAGAGCCAAGTTCTCAACTGTCAAGAAGGAG
This sequence comes from Picea engelmannii, assembly GCA_009831015.1. Lineage (NCBI taxonomy): Eukaryota > Viridiplantae > Streptophyta > Pinopsida > Pinales > Pinaceae > Picea > Picea engelmannii. The sequence goes on from ML816840.1 coordinate 92,275, forward strand.
AACTATCAAATCACCTCAAGTTTCAAGGAGATATTCACCAAGTATGGCTCATGAGGACAGCCATGGAACTCTTCCTTCATAAGAGGAAACCTTCAAGAAAGATTTCTTTGATATGGCTGAGATGGTCAAAGTTTTGTTTGATGAAAGGAATGCAAGATTGCAAAGTGAAAGCTCCAACCCTCCAAAGGGCAATGGAGACAGTGGTGATAAAACTCCAAAGGGAAATGGAGGGAGTGGTGATTCTCCACCTCCTTCATCTCCATCTTCCACCTCTTCCACCATTTCACAACCAACTCCAAATTCTCCAAAAGAACATGGTAAAACTCCTTTGCTAAAGCTTGATATTAAGTTTGAATTGCCAATGTACAATGGAGAGGTAAATGCTGAGAAATTAGATAACTGGATTCATCATATTGAAGTGTATTGTAGAATACAAAGAATCACAGATGATGAAACTAAGATTCAACTTGCTTCTTTAAGATTGGACAGTGCATCACTCTTTTGGTGGGAAGCCAAAACTCAAGAGGACATGAAGAAACATGGTAAAGTTTTATCCTCTTGGAACGATTTTATTGTTGCAATTAAAAGGCAATTTTATCCATTAGCATACATGCAGAGAACTATTATTGATTGGCAAAACTTTAGGCAAGCCAAAGGGTAAGATGTGCAAAGTTTCACTCAAGAATTTAGGAGAAGAGATTTGGTTTTGGGTGTAGATTTGTCTTCACAATATACTTTGCTCAAATACATAGGAGCATTTCATAACTACTTGAGGAATACAATACTTATGTTTAACCATTCAAATCTAGATGAAGTATGTGTGCAGGCTACTCATTTAGAGGCAAGAGGAAGGAATGAACCTCGAGAGGGCAGCACTAAGTTTTTTAATGGAGACAAGGGAAAGATGAAGTTTGAAGGAAATGGAAAGAAAAATGCTTCAGTCAAGAATGAGAGGGATAAACTCTCTTGTAAACATTGTTCAAAGGATGGCCATGATGAAGACCATTGTTGGAAACTTCATCCTGAAAAGAGACCCAAAAAGTTCAACAACAAAGAGAAGCCAAACATTGTTGCAATTGTACAACAAGATTTAGGATATGATTTGAAAGATGAAACAAAGATCACAACCATGGGTTTACAAGGTAAGAATTTTGTTGCAAGTACTAGTTCTTCAAATTCTACCATCAATGAAACTCAACATGAAAAAGAAAGGATAAAGCTTTTCCACATAAGGGTAATTTCAGAACATACCAAGATAGATACTCTTTTTGATACAAGATCACAAGCAAACCTTATTTCTGAAGACAATGTCAAGAAACTAGATTTGGAAACTACTCCTCATCCTAAACCATACCCTTTAAGTTGGATATGTGACAATGCCAAATTGCATGTGACAAGAAGTTGTAAACTTAGATTTGGCATCACTGTAAACTATATAGATGAGGTAGAGCTTGATGTTATTCCTTTGGATATTTGTGGTATTGTGTTTGGAAGCCCATACTTATATGACAGGAGAGCCATTTTCCATCGTCATGAGAAAAAGTATCATTTGTTTAAAAATGGAGTTGAGTACAGTGTTAGAGCACATACAAAGAAGATGAATTTGTCACTTACAAATGCTGGACAAATGAAAAGACTAGTCAATGCTAGTAAGAACCTTGTACTTTTAATGACTAAACCCAAAGACAATGATGAAGAACAAGTTCTCAAAGGATGTGATACAAGGTTACAATCTGATTTGCATGAGGTTGTTAACAAAAATGTTGAGATGTTTCGGGAACCAAAGGGATTGCCTCCTAAAAGGGCTGTCCAAAAAGAGATTCTATTGCAGCAAGGAGGTCCTCTTCCAAACATTGACATGTGCAGGATGTCGGAAATGGAGAATGTTGAAATCAAAAAACAAGCCCAAGAGTTTCTTGACAAAGGGGTCATCAAACCAATCACTTTGCCATGCAGGTCACCAATTCGTTTGGTACGAAAGAAAGGTTGCATGCGGCGAACGTGGGTAGATATCAGAGCCTTGAACAAGACTACATATATGATTGCTGAAGGAGACACATGGAAGAAAAATTTGAAAGCAAAGAAAGCTCCATTGAATGCCTTGACAAGTTACGTTTTTCACTTGGTGATAAGGTATAAGAAAGAATTTTATGATAAAGTTGCTGATATGCTTACTAGGCCTATTGTTAGTGCTTTAGTTATTTTCAAACATAATCTTATCATGCATGAGAGCTATTGGGAACTGTATGCTATAGATGCTAATTTCAAAGATGTTTATGCAACTTTGTGTCGTGCTAACCAAGTTGAGGAATTGGATTCCTATGTGCATGGTAAAATTTTGTATCTTGGCAAGCTATGCTTTTCACAGGGTGAAAGAGTCAACGTGAAAAGGGAAGCACAATCTTCTCTTGTTGTTGGCCATTTTGGTATGGGAAAGACGATGGATAGATTACAAAGAAAACATCCTAAGTCTTGGGATGAGCATATACATTACTTTCAAAATGCTTATAACTAGGCCAAGAAGTTCCTTGAACCAGTTCAATTTGTACAACAAACCGTTCAAGAACAGTTGAGAAAGAGCCAAGCCATGTACATAGCCAGGCATGACAAGTTTCATATTGGTCTCAAAGGCACCAATCCAAGCAAGGATGGATGGATTGAGATTGTAAGGGTGAGGGAACTATACCCTCATCTACAGATTGACTAAAAGTAGTCTTTTGGAGGTCCAAAAGCTTCCCAATGGGGAGGTGTGATCCAGGGGATCAAAATTTGCTCAAAATTCAAAATGCTCAAAATCGCTTCAAATTGGACGTGTGCGTAGGCCTCGTCATTACGAACCGAACACAAATTGAACGTGATAAAACATATGTCATATGAGAAAGATATCACGTTCTGTTCGATTTTCCAAACATGCAATTTTTTTGTTGACTATACAGTCCGTACAGTGCTGGCGTGGCAGCTGACCGTACAGGCCGTACAACTGTATAATGATGTGGTAGAGGAGTTGGCATGCTGACATGGGCAGGTGTTGACAGGTGGGTGAATCACATCTTGACATGTGTCTGTTTGATGGCAATTGTTATGGTGCCACGTGGCCCAGTCATGGGCTGCCACGTGGCACCCCTTCATTGGTTTGTAGTTGTAAAATTTTTAAGACTCCATAGGAGTCGAACCCGTGACCTCCGGGCGTGGGGGAGGGAATTGGAAGGGCCAGAATACCCCCCCCNNNAGCTCTTAACCCATATAATTGGAATAAAATATTTGAATTGCGTTTAAACTTTGGTTCACGGAGTTAAGGGTTGGGGCCTAGCCCCAACCCTTGGCGCTTTGGCATGTAACCATTTCATATGACCCCTTTCAAATGTTTGGTGTGAAAGTTTTGTATTATGGTTATGTTGGTGCATGGATTTGGTTGTGGTTTAAGCCCCCGTTTTGGTAAGCCCACGGTCCATTGCTACAACATATGACCCGTGCCTCCCACCTTTGGCACAAACTTTATGGTAAGGTTGTTTTTGATAGACGCGCATGGTTTGTTTGAGTAGAGCCCATGGTTCTTAACGCCATACGACCACTCCTTAAACTTGGCACGGGGGCTTAACCCACCAATAGACTATGCCATGCGCCCGCCACTTGTCAACAAGACACTCACGCATGCAAACAGGCCTGATTCAGGCGCTAGGACGTGGGCACATGCCCCCCATGCGACCAACACCTCCGCCCAAAGGGGCACTAAACTCGCTAACTGTTCGACAAATTGCCTCATTTTGAAAGATGCACACGTGTGCTAGGTTTTAGGTCCAGAAACAGTGCGGGAGCCAGGTTGGTCATTCACAGGTGCATTTTGGCAAGCAAGTACAATAACCTTGAAGGGGAAAACTTCCAGGAGGTGTAACTTCTTCATTTTTTGGCCAAACCAGGTGCTGAAAAATCCCAACCAAGGGTTTTTGGACGTTCTGAAGCCATTGAAGCCATCCATTTTGTATTCTAAGCATTGTAAGAGGACTTTTTAAGCATAATGAAAATGATCCAAGGGAAGATGGACCAGGAGATGTATCCCAAGAGAGGGGTGAACTCCTTTATCATTTGTTGTGTAATGTGTTCATTGTTGATGATTTTTATCAGTCTGATATGCTGCTCCTGTTTAAGTAAAACTCACTATATTTATGTGTTATTAACTTGATCCAATTACCCAAACACATGCCATTTTACACTTGCAATTTAAAGAGACAAGTCTTCTTCATTTTTAAGATCTATTGGAAACATATTCATTCCATTTTCAGATCACTTCTGTCCTAAAGATTGCTCTCCCGCCATACGAGAGAAATGCCTTCCAACCGAAGAGAGTACAATTGCACTTTTACTTCCTCTTCATCAATCTGTTGTACACACCAATATACTTCAACCTCTCAGATCCAATTATCTAGTTTTTTAGGATTAGCATCTCCATTAAACATAGGTAAGGAAAACTTTACATCAAGCTTGAATAATGGTTTCTTAAAAGAGGCTTTATGACTAGAATTAGAATGACGAGGATGATGAGAGGAAGAAGAGATAAAACTTGATGGTGAAGATGGAGGCTCAGGGGGGTCTCCTCCAACCTCTTGGTTCACTAAAGCATTTTCATCTGCTTGTCCTTCCTTTTTCTTTTCTTTCTTCTTCATCCTCTTCTCGTAGTCTCCATACATTCACTCAACAATTTATGACATGAGATAGAAGACCATATGGAAGTTTTTCTCCTGTTCATCACGCTTGTCCTCTTCCTCCATTTTCTTCCTTCGGGATGCACGACTAATCTCTGGGTTGAAAGTCTTAAGTGTTCCTTCACCCTATTTATGCTTGGCGCTAGTAAGCATTCACACTCAACAATTCAAGTCAAAGATGCTTTCTCTAATACGAACATGATCCAATATATTTTCATCGATGTGACTTAATAAGAATTGTATTAAATTAGCATAAATTGAAGTGCACCATAAAGAAGGAAAATCTCGATAATAAAGAGACATAAGCATAAAATCATAACACAAAAACTTGATAACGGACTTTGTCCCTGATGGAATACGTCTCCGAGTCCTGCTCTCAAATGTGTAGGCCTTTTTATCAGCTCATCAAAAGAATTTGGAAAAATACATAAGTATACCTCATTCTAGAATTAAGCTGCAAAAGTTTTTCTCAGATTAGAAAACAAACAACACTATTGAATTTGTGGCGTCGAATTACCAAAAAATGATTGTCTCCACACCTCAATATGACTCTGGCACTCCTCGGCCCATGATAAATATCATCTCGGTTTCCATGCCTACAACCTGCAATTAATTCTCTGAAATATGCCTTGTAAAAGGTGCCCGACCGTACCATTGAGCTCCCTCTCTCCATCCATTAGAAAACTAGGTTTTTAAAATTAAAGGCAGGCAAAATATTCAATGGGGCTGTTTGGCCCAATAGTTGGTGGAGGCTATGTGAAGGCGTTGGTTGGGGAGGTCTCAGGGTCAAGAAATGGGCCTCCCCCTTTTGGCTTGTATTTAAAACAATATATATATGGTGGTGTAACCGCTGCTAAGTTTGGAGATTCCGCTAGAGCTTCCGCCAGAGATTTGTTGAGCCAAATATAATGTATGTCAACCACCAGATTTGGTGGAACCTCTGCCAGATTTGGTGGACCAACTTATTTTTTTTTAATTTTGCAAATTTGGTTACAGGCCCTCATTGGGAATTTTCTCGCTATCACGTGGAAGCCCATGACTGGGCCGCATGGAGGCCATTCATTGGCCCATGTCATCTACTTACATAGTCACAACCATGTCACCTCCTGCTTGGTCATCTTGCCACATCACCTGTCAGCTGACTGTATGGATGCCACATGTCTACCATGTCCTGTACGACCTGCCACGTGGATGTACTGACTACCACGTGGCACTTTTCCATTGGTCCACATATCAACCGAAAAATGCCAGAAATGGGTGACATGTGGCAGCTTCTGGTGCTGACATGTCATCATGCTGAATTCATCATGACACATGTCGATCTCTGAATGTGCCACGTACCCTATACGGATGCTAATGCCATCCGTACTGATGCTGACGTCAACAGTATGGATGCTGACTCATCCCTACTGACTGAGCTAGGTTGACCAAAACTTTGATCGTGGATATATTTCGATCCATAACTCTGTTTGATGAACCGTTTACGCTGTTGAAAATCTTGCGACGTGCTCTTCGTGATGATGCCAATTTTGCCGAGTTTTGAGGAATTTTAATTTTTGCCTTTTCTCCACCTGCTGAGGCCATTCTGAGCTTCCTGAGGAACCTCTGAGAATTTTGAGCTATCCCTAGGCCTCCCTGGATCCCTTTGAATCACTTTGTGATTCATCCTCTTGTATTTCTTTAATTTCTTCTTCATCATCATCTCTTATCCTTCATCAAATTGTGGATTATCTTGAGATTTGATCCCTTTTGTTTTTAGATCATCCACTTTTACATTTGTGCTTTCCACAATCTTGTGTATCCTTAGATTATAGCATCTGTAGGCCCTTTTGTTGGATGAGTAACCAAGAAATATGCATTCATCCGATCTAGAATTAAATTTTCCTAGGTTACCATCATCTCTCTTTATGTAGCATTTTCTCCCAAAAACTCTGAAGTGTTTAACTACTGTTGATCTGCCAAACCACAACTAATATGGTGTTTTGTTGTGGTTAACTCTAAGTTTTGCTCTGTTAAGTATGTACACTGTTGTATACATTGTTTCTCTCCAATATCTATCTGCAAGTTTGGCTTCATTTAACATGGTTCTAGCTACTTCTTGAACTCATTTGAAGTAAATTATCCTCCATTGTGTAATCTTAGGCACTTGATTTTGAGACTAGTCTCATTTTGAACCTGTGCTTTGAAGACTTTAATTTTTTCGAATGCTTCTAATTTTTCTTTGAGAAAGGATACCCAAGTCATTCTTGTATAGTCATCAATGAATAAAGTGAAGTAATGTTCACCTTGTATACTCTTAGTTCTTTTTGGTCCACAGAGGTCAACATGGACAAGTTCTAATGGTTTTGATGTATAGTATTCCTTTGTCTTGAATTTTACTTTTTTTTGCTTCCCATGCTGGCAATGCCTACAAACAAAGTTTGAAGGTTTTATAATCTTTGACATGTCTTTCACAACTTCCTTTATAATAACTTTTATCAAGTTATCGAAGCTTATGTGTCCCATTATTCTGTGCCATAGCCAACTTTCATCTATTTGGCCCATGCAACATTTTCCTTTTTCTTCTTTGTTTAAGATATATACATCGCTTGATGTCCTTGGTGCAACAACCACTAATTTTCCCGAGTCTTCTTTTCTAATTTGACATTTTTGAGAGTCAAATATGAGAATGTGTCCTTGATCACATGTTTGGCTCACACCAAGGAGATTAGGCTTCAAATTTTCAACTAATAGCACATTTCTTCTTTAGCTCTGTTATTTCCTAGAATGTCTGTACCCCTTCCAAGTATCTTGACAGAGACATCATCTCCAAATATAACACTTCCTTTTTCTTTCCTTTTCAGATTGAGGATTTTTTTTGATCTCCTGTCATATGTTTGAACATCCATTGTCAACATACCATTGGCTTCTTTTATTCTTGGCATATAAGGATACCTTACATTATGTTTCCTTTTCTTCTATTTGTTTTTTCTTCCATATCTTCTTATATTTTTCTTCTTGACTGTTGGAAATACTTGTCTTGATGGAATATTTTGACAGTCTACAATCACTATCTTTATGACCATAAATGTTGCATTTGTAACATTCAATATTGTAATCTTGTACTGGAGAAAATGAATTATAGTTTCTACTCATTTGATTTCTACTAGATTTGTTGTTCTTATGGCCATATCCTTGAACACTTTTATGATAGTTCCTTTTATAAGCTTTACAGTCTAATGCTTTATGCCCAAAATCATGACAAGAAAAACAATAGCCAAGAAAGAGTTGTTGATACCTTTTTGGGGGATTTCTTCTTGGAGTAGTATTTCTTCTGTACTCATTTATTTTTGGAGAGAGTGCAGATCTTTGTTGATTAGAGTCAGTCTCTATCTGGTTCTCTTCTCTTTTCAAGGAGCTTTGAAGGGAAGCTGCACAAGTCCTTGGGATTTTTATCACTTTTTTGTATTCCATATTTTGAGCCTTTATTAGTTTTCTTGTGATCATAACCCAGTCTAGCCTTATTACTTGATGGTCTTTGACTGTTAAGGATATCATCCAATATTTTTGAACTACTTTCAAGCTTTGAAAGGTTAGTTCCTTTTTCAAGTTTCTTTCTTAGAAGAACTATTCCAACCTCTATTTTTTCATAGTTTTGCTCCTTGTCATTAAGTTGCTTACTTAAGACTTCTTCAATTGTTTTAGCTTCTTGTAGTTGAGTTTTCAAATCAAGAATGATTTGTTCTGTTTTCTTGATGCTTTTTGAAACTTCTTATTCTCTTGATTTTTGTTCTTCCTTATAATCTAACAATTGTTCTTTTAATGATTTGTTCTTCCTTTTATATTTTCTCAATTCTTCGAGAGCACTAATAAGTTCTTTTTCAAGGTCTACTTCTCCTTAAACTTCATAGTTTCCTTCATCTCCATTATTATCTTAAGTAGTATAAATTTGAGTTTCTATGCCCATAAATAGAAGTTCTGTCTCATCATCTTCACTCATGTCAGATGAACTATTGTCTTCTTTGGAATAAAAGTTTTTCTTTTTGTGGAATTTCTTCTTGTTTCCATTTTTTCCCTGTTTATTTTCTTTATGGTTTTAAGTTTATTCATCATTACTATCCTTCTACTTTGGATAGGTACATTTGGAGGCAAAATTCCCAACTTTGACACAATTGAAACATTTGAGAGGTAACTTCCCTTTGTATTTACCAAACCCTTTCTTGAGTTTCCTTATAAAGTTAGCCTCTTCCTGATCTGATATGTCTGAGTCACTTTCATTTGTCACATGCTCATGCTTCTTTGTTGCTTTTGAAGCTTTGAAAGTTGCTTCCATTTTTGATGGCATTTATGGTACATCATAACCATTTATAACAGATAGCTAGACATCACATCCTAGTGCCATTAGGTAACTTCTCATTCTTATACTCTAGCATGCATAGTTATCTCCTTTGAATAGTTGAGCTTTGTTTGAGAACATCCCTTCTTGTTGATCCATTGCGATTTCTTAGAATCTTCCTTCCAATGATTAGAATGTGATGAAGGAACCCACTTTGATACAAATTGTTGGAATATTGTTTGATACTGAGAAGGAGGGGGGGGGGGGTGAATCAATATTACTTCTTTTTCCAATATTTAACAACACTTAATCATTAATCTTATTGAACACAACAAATGATCAACAAAGGAGAAAAATACACAAAATTTTAACATGAAACACCATAAATGTTCTTTTTATATATTTATATAAAGTTTACTTTTCATTTACAAGCTACAACTTGTAGGAGACACCAATATCCTCTTTTGAGCATCAAATCAAGGAGACAACAATCCTCTGTTTGAGCACCAACTCAAGGAGACAACAATCCCCTATTTTGAGCACCAACTCAAGGAGAAAACAATCCATTGTTTTGAGCACCAACTTGAGGAAGCTACAACTCTCTGTTGTTCAGGCTCCAACCTATAGACAAATTTAATCCTCCCTTGCTCCACCCTTCCACCCTCACTGCATTTTTTAATCTTCAAACTTCAATTTCTTCCTTTGGACTCTTCTTCTATTTATATCTTCTTAATAAATCATTGAGTCACTCCTTCTTTCAACATAGTTTCTTGTTTATATAGTCATCCAACATGCATATGACATTGAACCATTGTGTCTCTTTGTAAATAAGAATGAACCAATGTACCTCTTCAATATAGGAATGCATCTCTTCATTATAAGTATGTTCCTTTTCAATATAAGATATTAATCATACTATTTTAATTAGTACAATGTTAATGAACCATTGTTCCTTTTAGATTGTTTAGTCACATTTTCAATTGGGTCAATATATTTTGACTATCATGATTTAATTCATTTTTTACCTTACCATAGGTAAATACCATCATGGTTTGAAAATAGCATGTGCTCTTTCACTTTTACTCTTTTTATTTAACTCCACTTTCACTTTTACCTTTTTCTTTAATCCAATTTCACTTTTGCCTTTTTCTTTTATCCGATTTCACTTTTACCTTTTTCTTTATTCCACTTTCATATTTACTCCTCTTTTATGTAAACTCCACTTCCACTTAACTTTTCAACTTTTGTTATTTGTTAAAGTCATATTTATATTTAATCCACTTTCATTTCCACTTTTGCGTAAACTCTATTTCCACTTTTGTATTTATTAAAGTGATACCAAGGTCACATTTATATTTAATCACTTACTAAGCTTTGACATATATTTGATCACTTACTAACCTTTGACATTAATGACAATTTATTCAACAATTGAATGCCTAAGTGGACCTAACCATTGGTGGTTGCTGGAAATTGTTTGGGTTTGAAGGGTCATCCAACTTCGGCCTGGAAATAATGATGACCAAAACTTGCTACAAAATACCGACTACCATGTTGATATGATAGACTCAAGGGTTCTTAGTGTTGTAGCAACAAATTTACCTTCGACTACACTCTCAAATGATAGTGCATGAGAAAGTATTCAAGAGGGCGACTCACTAGTATTCATTATGTTCATCATGATCCTGTCTCAACAAAATTTATAGTCACCAGGACAATTCGCCTCAACCGATGTAGTAATTGAAATTGTTTCATTCTTTCATTCTTTCAAAGAACTCAACCAAGAAATCCCCTGTATTATGGTAGTCCATTGCATTCCTATAACTCAATATTCATGTAGCTTTTACTGCAGTTCCATGTAATACTCCACTATGGCACTTCTTGTCTTCATATTGACATAAATTCCAACACGATATTTCCATCAGTACCCCAAATTTTCACTGACAAGACAAGTAGGAATTGGTCACTAAGTTGTTTGGTCCCTTGGATTATGTTTTGTAGTCCTTTATTTCAATTAATTTATAGATCTCCTTGTATTTTAATTAGAATTTTATTTATGTTCACTTTGTTGTTTAGTTCTTACATTTCTAGAATCAACATGTTTCATTTCTAGTAAATAGTTGTACTAGTGTAGCTGCACATACAATGCACATTACTTCATAAGTTTGCATGAACCCCGAGTTGACATTTAAAGTGAGGAGTTCAACATTCTTATTGCGATTCCTTTGCATATTAAGAACATTGCATGCAAAAATATGTACACATATAAGGAAATGAAATGAATTTGGCATAAGATGTTAATTAAATTATTGTCAATGTCCTCCTCATCCTTACTCTGTAATAACTAATAAAAGAACATGAGTTCAAGAAAAAAAAAATTGTCAATATTTAAAATGTAATAAAAAACATATAAGTTAAGTTGTTGCCAATACCCTCCAATTCCTCCAAGTCACCCTTGTCATCATCATTCTAGAACAATATAATGTATTTCAAACATTGAATGAACAATTCCAACCATACATAAGTTAAAATATAAATACATGATTAACAATTAAATACATTGAGCATGGCATGCATATCTTCCACCACTCTTTCGTAACTCTTTATAAGGGCATGCTTTAATTATTCATCAGTGAGCTCATGACTATAGTCATTTAATTTATGCAATAAGAGAAAACCATATTTAATAATCACAAATATTAATCTAGTATATTAGCATAATAAATGAGATTATATTGATAAACTTACAAAGCGCCCTTTAATCACAAACCTCCTGGTTTGATGTGAAGAATGTGTGTCGGAACCCAAAGTTTTGGGTAAAGGTTGCACCTGCACATTATAGTTTTGAGCGTGCTATAGTTTTGCACGCACACCAATAACTACGCAGAAAATAATATGAGGTGTGCACGCCAGTCTAAGTTTTGTTATGCATGCCAATCCATGTTCTACAATACACACCAGAAATGAAGAAAACACCGGATGCATGCTAGAATAAAGAAAAGAATCTTAAGGAAATATTCCCAAATGATTACTTCAAGCAGCACGAGAGATCATGGAACAATTAAGGGATGAATTGGAAAGGTAGTTAAGACTATTACGACTCCAAAGAGGATACGTGGACTGCATGTAGGTGAAAGAAGCATGTGAGACTAACAATCAACAGGGCGAGTGGAGCAAAACATAAAACAACACAACGATAGAACATAGAAGGAAACAAAAGGGAGAAATGATGACAAAGAAGGTGTTATTCGGTATTTTAGTTGGTAAGTCGGTCAATCAATTGGGTGCTCATGATTTGTAAAGATTTTGGTTGTGTGTCTGATTTTGTAATAGATGCAGAGACTAATAGAAATTGCATGGCGCTATGTAATGAACTATTGTGAGAATGTATGAGAGCGCATCATGTTGTTTCTAATAATTGTTGAGCTGTTGATCTATGTATTTGATTGGTTGAATGAATATACTAAATCTGTAGTGATTCTTGTCCTTTGATGTGTTGATCATGTGTCTGATGAATGTATGTGTTATTGCTACATGTTGTTAGTATTTAACTATAATGTAGTGGAATGTATGAATGCCAACTCAATTGGATTCCCATACCATATGGTCTCTGTGATTCTCATGGCGTCTCGGGTGAGACCTTCTTTAGTCTTTGGCTGAGGATTGATATGTCGATGCCTTGGGGTTTTTGTTGGTCAACTCTGGACGAACCCTGGTTCTGAAACCCCCCAACGTTAAGAAGGATGTGCACAAGCGATCCAACACTATGTAACTATTAATTTATTTGTATCCATTCATGCTTATATATATGAAAATATAAGATCAATTAACTTCATCAATGTCTGACAAATGACCACAAAAGGAGATCAATGGTACTACAATCTATATATATTTTAACAAAAACTGAAACTTTTTATTATATAAGGGTTGCGCCGAAGCAAATCAACAAGTTCAAAAAGGTTTACAAAATTTTTCTCACCGCCTATACATTCCCCTACTACTAAGATAATGACAATTACATAAACCTCCCTATAATATGTTCATGTAGTCTAGCTTGAAATGTATTTTACATATTGTCCCAACAAAAATATAACTTTGTATAACATTAACGGTGACTAGTCTCATTGTTTGGAACTTCCTCCACCCCCCATGAGAAGGAGAATTTTCTTTGACGTCCATTGGAACTACATCTCGACCCCTATGCTCGTCTTTTGATATTCCAAGGCATGAAACTGTAAATTCTTGGTTAATTGAGGCTGACTAGGAATTCTGAGGCAAAACCAATGATCTTAATTGCTGACATTCCATCTCCAGGCTATCTATGCATTGAAAAAGAATGGCAACGATTTGATCTAGATCCTCTAATTTACTCGAAACTTGTTGAAGGCATGAACTGTTGGCTTCGGTTATTTCCTCATGCTGTTTGAGAATGCATTTAACATCACTCCAAGAGGGATCCATGCTTTCCCAACCAACAAGACAAATAAACCACCACTCACAAATTTTATCACAAGTGTAACAACAAGAGTGGAATTCAAATTGAAAAAACCTCAGACGAAAACACATAACCACAATGCCACACGGGGGAAAATTCAAGACCAAAGCCATTACACCATGAAAATATATTTCACACACACCTGAGTGTTTACGCTTTGTAAATGTGTTGAACCTGCATAGAATAGATCTAGCTAGAAAATACCACACACATTTGCAGAGAGAATTGGAGAAAGAAGAAGAAGGAGAGAAAGAATGAAAGAATTCTCATTAACCGTATTCCACACTCAAAGAGTGAATAATTTACAATAGATATAGGATACATGAGTAACTAATGAGCCATAGTGGTGGTCTAGAGTGATCTGGACACACACCAACAGTTACGGGAGTGAATTGCCACCTAGTTGAGTTAGCTAGTCAACTAGTCTTCAGTTAATTGAATTAACATAGAGTAGTAAGGAGTTAACTTAGGAAATCAAGGGTAATGCGCTAGTCTGGTGATGATCCCAAGGAAAATGCGCATTAGCATGGTGATGATCCCAATGTTTCATGGTGACAAAACCAATGCAACATCTAAACTCAACTCAACTAGTCAAACTGAAGTGTAAACTGAAAGAGAATATTCTCCCCTAAATATAGGAGACTGGATAATGTCTAATTATGACTAATAAACAAGGAAAAACCTTAGGAAAAATAAATCCTAGGTGTGTGTGAAGTAACTCCAACACCCCCCCCGAACATCACTATGGTGAAAATAAACAATGGGTCCCAACAACAATGCCATGTTAGGTACCCAAATACAAAAGATACACTGAACTAAATGAGGAAAGAGGGAAAACCTCATGGGGAAAACCACCTGTCAAATTACAATGCATGTAAAAAAAAATTGAGAAGGAACAAAAAGAAGTTGCTAAGCAACCTTGTCCTTCACTCCAAGAAGACCTCACAACTGTGCAAGTTTGTGCTCGTTGAAGATTTTGTTGAAGATGTAGATGTCTGCATGGATATGATGAAGTATATGCACCATTGATATTTCCAAACATATCCACTTTATCTTCTTGTAATGAATAATATCCAAATAAAGTTTGGATGAAATTTTGAAAACCGTGCAGCCGTTTCCGAAAAAAATGATGAAATTTTGTTAATTTTAAAACGATCATAACTTCACTTTCTGGACTCCGTTTCAGACGATATTTTTTTGAAATTGGATATTTTTCCGAGAGAAATTCAAATATCCAATTTGTTTCTGCAATTTTTTCTCAGAAAATATCATAATGGAGTCTGATGTGCGCGACTCTCTTTTTGTCTCCTGAGATGCATGCATGGTGCATGCAAAAGTGTCTGCATGTGACTCCTGAGATGCATGCCATATATCTTCCACATGAATTTCAGAAAACAAATCTGAAATGGAGTAGACATCATCTTCAATTAATGGAATACAAATTTTTGTAGATACTTGTGTAGAAGGCTCTTCAAATTGAGATGATTTATCTTCCAGTGGCTTTTCTACATTCTCTATCTTGTCAACATTTTGCATGCATTCTTCCTTATTCCCAAATAAAACCTCCAGTCTACTCCATAAATCATTTGGAGTGAATTCTTGTGAGTCATCATATACTTGATGGAGAACTTCGAGAGAAATAAAATAGAGGATACATCCTATGGCCATATCTTGTCTATTGAGAAAGTCATTTTTCTCATCGAAAAAATCAGGCTCTACTTCCATTGCCATAGTTATTTGGTACAAGCCTTTGCATGTAATCATAAGCAACATTTTTGGCTTCCATTCAAATAGTTGTGAGGCGTGAGAAGTATTTCTGGTGAATAATCCATCTTTTTGCTGTCTTCAATTTTTTGTACCTACAATTTTTTTTTGGTGTAGCTTTTGCTTAGTAGTCCATCGGCTCTGATACCATGTAAATGTGTTGAACCTACACAAAATAGATCTAGCTAGAAAATACCACACACATTTGCAGAGAGAATTAGAGAAAGAAGAAGGAGAGAAAGAATGAAATAATTCTCATTAATCGTATTCCACACTCAAAGAGTGAATAATTTACAATAGATATAGGATACATGAGTAACTAATGAGCCATAGGGGTGGTCTAGAGTGATCTGGGCACACACCAACAGTTACGGGAGTGAACTGCCACCTAGCTGAGTTAACTAGTCAACTAGTCTTCAGTTAACTGACTGAACAAAGAGTAGTAAGGAGTTAACTCAGGAAATCAAAGGTAATGCGCCAGTATGGTGATGATCCCAAGGAAAATGTGCATTAGAATGGTGATGATCCCAATGTTTCATGGTGACAAAACCAATGCAACATCTAAACTCAACTCAACTAGTCAAACTAAAGTGTCAACTGAAAGAGAATATTCTCCAAGTGGAATATTCTCCCCTAAATATAGGAGACTGGATAATGACTAATTGTGACTAATAAACAAGGAAAACCCTTAGGAAAATTAAATCCTAGGTGTGTGTGAAGTAACTCCAACATTAACCTCACACAAGCTCAAATAAATGCATGACTGTTGCACTGTCAATTCGTTGTGTAAGCCATGTGAACATATGGATAATGGTTCCCACACCTTGCCAATTGTCCATTCCTATTGAAGTGTTGCACATATGAATTAAGGGAGGGGGATTTTCCTTCTTAGCCCATTGATTTTGATTATTCATTCTTCCAATCTTGTTCCTTCTTTAGCCCATCGATCAACACATGAATTGTGCTGATGCTTAATATGGTACAAGGATTATTCTTCAAATTCAGATAGAAGAGCGAGTAGATGAGACATGATACCAACAAAGATATTTTCCCAACAATATGATTTTTGATCAATGCTATTATCACCAACATTGAATCACCCAAGATAGAAATCTTGAGTATTCCTATATCTTTGGCAAGCCTGAGACCTTCCCATAGAGCATATGCTTCGATAATGTTATTACAGATGCTACCTAGGCCCCAAGCATAGAATTCCACTGAATTTCCTCCGGGATTGTGAATAATCCCCCCACATCTACCACCCCTAATTGTACTACAATATTACATCAAATAAAGATAACAAGTTAAAAACACATCGAAATAATTAAGCGCAAGCATATCGAAATCAATAACTACAAGCATATATCATTTATTATCCCTGTGGTTTTTTGTTGTGATGTTTTAGGGTCCACTTTTCACGTTTTCTTCTCTTCAACAATCCTCTTAGTCTCTTTAAATTAAATCATGATTTTTTAAAATACAGTTTTGTTAATATTAGATGGTCTTTTGTTATAGTCTCTTCCTTCCTCGGTGAGCTTTGTGATGTTCTCACTAAATTTGCCCAAAACCAAAGAAAATTAAGTCACCTATTAAATTCAATTACGATACATAATGAAATCTAAAAAGTGAAGGGATAGAAACATGAGTGAGTACATAGAAGATGAATTTAAATACATTTCACTTGATATGGTATCTCCTCCTCTTGATAGTTTCGAATAATCTATGAAGGACCCATTTATCACTAAATTATAAATTTGGGAACCTTCTATGTATATGTTGTAATGCTCTGTGCTTACTAGCAGTACTTATTTCTACGCACTATTTATAATATCTTTGGACCACTTCCTCATTACTATGTCAAAAATTTCATTATGGAAAATTGTACACTTCCAAATTTTAAAAACCCTCTTTTATTAGTAATTTGTATATCGTCATAATTGAATGCATTTTCTCTATCTTTTGCTGAGATAGTTTTTTTATCTTTGTTCATCCTTATCTCTACTCTCTACGTTCAAACATTAATATGCACATCATAGAATGAATAAGTGCAATGAAAAATGTAGTATATTAGATTCAATTAGACTCTAAATTTCTCTGAAAAATGTAGGATAAATTGTACCATAGTTAACATGCTCATATCTACTATAGCCAAGAACCTTTGAACTTCCTCTCCAGTACACTAAATGCATGTAATCCATATTTATTTACTTAGTTTTTCATGAAGTACATATCCCTAGGAAACCCATAGGTCACTTCCCCTCATTCTGAAGATGGTACCCAGGGTCAACTAGAATCTTCAAGGCTCAAATCCTGATACAACATCATACTCATTAAGAGCTAAACATGTTACTTTCATGAATTTATCTTGGGTGGGGAGGATGATACTCCTCTCGATCACCTAAACTAGACCCAATTGATGAAGTAATCCATATAAGTATCATCTCTGTTTTTTGGTTATACTCTTTAAAAACGTCGTAATTTTTTTATTATCAAGCTTGTCTACAAAATAAAAGAAAACTATAATACGTAATGATTAGAAATATTATAAAGGAAACTCTTCATAAAATAAAAAAATATTTTTAAATATTATATAACAACCATAAATATGTTATTAAAATTCATTGGGGTCTTATTGCTGATGTTGTCTTCATTAGTTGCAATTATTTTATCTTTTCTTCTCTCATGGTCCTCTCTTTCCCTATGTCTTGTGTCATTGTACGAGGAATATCCATTGAAATCCATATGACTAGTAGATCTATCACAATAATGCACTACTAATCTGATCAACATAAAATCCATGGAATAAAATATGCATAATTTGACATGAACATTGAAAATATACACACATAAGATCAACATAAGCATGGACATTGTTGGGTATAATTTGTGACAAGGGTGTACAAATAAAACTTACTTGATGGTTGCGTGTCAAGCGCAGACAAAATGGAAATAAGAACTATAAACCCTAGCTTTAATCTAGATCCATCATTCTTAAGCTTGCCTTGTTCATGGAATAAAATAGTGAAAACATGAAAAGAGACCATAAACTGAACATAAAACTTACAAATAATAAAAAAATGTTACCATACCAAATAGATAGGCCAAAGATAAACTCAGGGAGAATACTTGTTGAATATTTATGGGCTCCAAATCCTGCTCCTTGGGATGGGTTCTTAACTTCCTTGGTATGTGAGATCCCCTCCTTGATTATGTGAGCAAGGTACTTGAAAATGAAATCTACTATCAAGAGGAAGAGGTCCTCTAGATTTCTATTGTTATTTTAGTAACATGTTCTTACTATGAACAAATGGGATATGGATGGAGTGACCTTAAGCCTTTATTTATAGAAAAAACAGTTGTTAAATCCCCTTGACACAGTCTTCAAAATAGTTTCTAGAGATGACCAAATCAAAGCTAAGAATAAAAATTAAGGTTAAAAAATGTCCACATATAACTAAGTTCTCTTTTTGGCAAATTCGGGCTGCAAATAGTAAAAATTGGTTAACTGGAGGATCTATGTAGCTTTTGGGCGTATTATCTGCGCCAATAGCATAGTTTTGATAAAGTCTTTTGATTCTATGAACTTTTCCATAAGGAATAAGGAATCAACTTTTCCATAAGGAATAAGGAATTGAATTTTCCATAAGGAATAAGGAATAACCAATCAACTTTTCCATAACGAATAAAGTCTTTTGATTCTATAGCATATTATTTGGAGGGACTTGGCTAATAAACAAACAAGTAGGAATGGCGATGGATATCGTCCCAAGGATAATCTGGAGCGGTAAGGGACTCTAAAATTTCTTCATCATAATGAAAGACGAGGGTACTATAATTTACACTACAAGATAATGTCATGAAAGTGGTGGAAGATGGGATAGTTAACCCTATATCAATGCATATGGATGAGAGGTTTGGCTCACATAAGATATGTCTAAAGAGGAAGATAGGAAACCAATGAAAAAATGCTTCACTAATGTTGAGACCAAGGGGACATCATGCATAAAGGGGATGCTTTGATGCACATTAGATGGAAATGAAGGATTTTCATATAATATTATCGACCCCATGGAAGTTGAGAGCTAAGTATCTACATGGTATTCTCATAAGTTTTAATAGGAGGAGGACCAATTTCCAAAATTGGTTTTTCCTCGGTCTAAAAAAACTATTGACATCAAAGGGAGAGGTCCTCCATTATTGGAGTTGGTTTCTCCTTGGGAGAGGAATCAATATGATGAGCAATGGCAAGGGCATTGTGAAATTGAGGTAGCTTAGGAAAATTATGAGAATAGTGATTGTATGTATCACACACAACACACGGGTGGTTCATGCACAAGGACTTAATATGATTGATTGATGATTTTGGAAGGGTAATTTTCACCACAAGAATGGATGGGTTAGGTTCCAAATCATCAACGTTAAACACACCCTTCAATTATGGGAGTGTTGGATATTTATTGGTTGCGTGTCCAATGAGGTCACATAAAGCACATGGGGGAATGACTCTAGGTGCGGTGGTTTGAGTGGCCATAACATGTCCAGAGTTATTGGTGCCCCCAATATTCTTAGTTGCCCCCCCCCGTGGAAACTCCTTTATTAGCTTTGGCAGGGATCAATTGGGACTCTGTAGATTCTGTAAAAGACACAAGGGTATAAACCCTAGGTTAGATATGGGTTAATACCAAATGGGGAGTTGGTGCAGGTGGGGTAGGAGGATGCAAGTACCATATTAGTATCCCCAAAGTGATATTAGGTAAAATTAACGTATCCACCATAGGTGTACTAACTATTATTGGAGGGGGAAATAAGAAAGGCCCTTGGGAAAAAAGAGTTGTAGGAGGGGGAGTCCCTCCCCATGATGAGGTTGAGGATACGAGAGTCGTGGGATCAGTAGAGGGTTGTGGATATGAGGTCTCAAATGATGAAGGTGTTGAGGCCATGGGTTGTTGTGATGTTGTTACCATACACACATTGGATGGACCCAATGGGGTAAGTATGGGTGGAGGACCATATGTGCCAAACAATGAAAATTATTTAAAGAATCCAAGGCTAACATTAGAAAAATAGGAAATGGTTTGGTTCCGATTCATGGAAGGGGCAACACTATCAGTATTCAATTGAGACTTAAGATCATGGTAAGTAAGTTGATCAATGGTAACCACCTTCCCATTATGGGGGAATCTCATCACACAGAAGACTGAAGAGGAAAATGCCTTCACATAATACATAAAACTACATCCCAAAATATTTTTATAGTCCAAGGGGGCATCTATAACCTCAACATCAAGAAGAACTTTCTTCCTATCTAATTGGATAGGAAATTTTTAATACAATCCTTATGGCTAGGATGGATGACCATTGTATGCACAAAGGGTATTTGTAGATGGAATGATCTCAAGGGAACATAACTTCTTCCAGACATTAGTAGACATCAAACATGTAGATGCACCTTTATTAATGATACATTGATGAATACCGATGTTCTTGATCATAATTGCAGGTTGAAAGAAAATAGAACGGGGAAGATGAGGCTTGGATTTGTTGATATCAAAAACTATCATTCCGTCATTCGAAGGATCAACAATGCCCAATGCAGATAACAAAGGATTCCATTGTGAAGGATAAGTATAAGGGACTTCCAAGGATGACATAGTTCCAGGAGACAAAGCTAGATTATCTACTATACTATAGTTATGGGCGACCCATACATGAGGGTTGGGGGAACTTTGACATAAAGGAACATTTGGAACCTTCAAGGGAAGATCAATACTAGGTTTCAGAATATACAAAGGTCTATTAATAGCAAGAGGAGGATTACTTGGGTCATTAGGCGGTGCTTCATGGGGCATACCATACTGATAGGATTGGGTAGTCAAGTTAATATTTTCCAAATCCATATACAAGATTTGGTAAGTACCAATTGTGGAAGGGTTGGAATTTGTAGGTTGATTCGAAGGAGGTGTCAATAATTTCCTTCAACCTAGCACCATGCAATTAATTCCAAGCAACATATATTTACTAAATCAAAGCACAACTAGGTTACTCAACGAAACATGCAGTAGAAGCATAAACAATAAAACCAAATCAAGCACATAAGAGAAGTAATATTTTTGGGTAAACAAACCCTGAAAAAACCTCGAAGGGAAAACTAGTCCAATGATGCTTTTATTAAGGTCGTTTCAGGGCTCCTGTAAAAGGGATAATGACCCACTGAGAGAATTATACACTGCATACAAACCTAGAAACTCTCGTGCTACTGTACGACCTGTACCGACACATTTCCCAATTCATTCGTGGCTTTCCCTTCTTTGGACTATGGATGTCTATGAATTTCCCTTCTTAGACCCGCAAATATCCATGCCTATCTCCTATGATACTCACAAATGTGCACAAAAATCATGTACGACAACCTCTGTGCAACTCTTGTCTTCCCTCTAGTCTTTGTCCTTTGAAACCCACTTTTGGCTAGTTCTTCTCTCTCTCCTCCTTGACCTGTATGAACTCTATATGAAAGTCCTTCTCCACCTATCAAGATATTGAATCGTGGTCTTTTGTGATTCAACCTTCTCATCAACACTTGGATGAACTCTCTTCACCCAACTAGTGAGATCTCCTTGTAAAATTCCGAGACCCAAGAGATCTAGAATTTGGTGAGAAAAATAATACTAATCCAATGAATTTGGATGTAAACAAAGAAAAGAGAGCTAGAGAATGATTTACTCCACAATAATGAATGTATTCACAATATTGTCTAAAAATTACAATGAGATCAATCCAATATGTAGAGAGGAATTGATCTTGTCACTAATACTAGCAACTACCACTAAAAGTAATGTAAAAATAGCTAAAGCACATGCCTAGACCTATAAAATAGTTAACCCACACCTAACATGAGTATGTTAGGCTGAAAAGTGTGAGTTATCCATAACTGACATGCAAAACATGCAAGTTTACCAAATAAAGGGGAAAACTCCCTAAAAACAAGGAAGGTGTCTCCTACCCTCTCTAGAAAGTCATAGTCAAGTGAGGAAAAATGCATTGGAATGCATTAACCAAGGTCCAAGTGCCTAAGACAAGTAATACAACAAGGGAAGTTAGGATTGTTCTTTAACACCCCCCTTAAGCCTAACTGTAGTGACATAATAAGAAAATGTGAGTCCCGGCTACTAAGCCATTTTAAGTACTCAATATAATAATGAACTCCTCATAAAACAAGGAAAGAGGGAAAAACTCATGGGAAACCCCCCCCGCCAAAAGAGGACATAAAAAATGCTAATTAAGCTGTGATATTCTACCCCTCTGTCTCTATCACAACCAAAAGCTCCCGCAATTTAGAGATTTTCTTCTCAGTGAAGGATTTGGTGAAGATGTCTGCAACTTGCTACTCAGTGGGGCAATACTGCAGTGAAATCACTCGATCATGAACATACCCCTATGCTTGCTCCATATATATCTCCTCCTTAATATATTTGTGAAGAAAATCACTCTTCACATCCATGTGATGGACATGCCAGTGTCGAGAAGCCACAATGGCCAAAGCTAGTCTGATGAAGTCCATTTTTGCAACTGGTGCAAAAGTCTCAGTATAATCAATGCCATGTACACGAGAGTAACCTTTAACAAAAAGCCAAGATTTATACTTACTGATATCACCATTTGCATCCATCTTTTTCTGAAATATCCATCTGCATCAAACAATCTTTCTTCCTTTGAGAAGTGGAACCAAATCCCATGTTTGGTTTTCCATGAGAGCACTGCACTCCTCATCCATAACAACTTTCTAGAAGGGGTTTCCCATGGCCTCTATATATGACTGTGGATATGCTACAAGTGAGATATAGAAATGTATGGGAATAAACTTCTCTATGGAATCCAAGGCAGTGGGGGCCTCAAAAAACTGTGATCTAGTCCTCCTCGGATCTTCTGGATTGTCAACTAGTTCACCAACATCATGCAAAGTCTTTTTGGCCCAGACTGGTAGGGGATCTGGAGAAGCCATGAAATGCTCATGAGCCTTTGAATATTATCGAAATACCTTCTCATCATCATTATCTCAAGTTCTCGAATGAGCATCAAAACCCTCTTCAACCATTTCATCCAAAAAATCCCCGACAGGCTGATCTGAAACTGCATGTAGTGGATCCTCTTCGAACTTCACACTTCGAAAGTACCTGTAATTATGATGCCCAAATATCTCATGCCATAGTTTGATCTCTTAATTAGTATGAGTGCAAAATTCTGTACATATAGATTTGGGAATGAAATGAGAGAAGGAATATAACCGAGAGTGATGATTTGCAACACTGTGAGCTACTCGGGACCCTATTTTTAAGTCCGAAATCTCCACTGAATCCGGATAGAATTTGAAATTTCTTATGGAACCTGAATGTGTGATATGATATATGAAAATCAAGTTCATGGAAAAGTAGGGGACATGCAACACATTATCAAAATATCCCCCTTCCAAGGAAACTATGCCTTTACCACATACCTCAACCAGTGTGTCGTCTCCCATGATAATAGAAGGTCCTGTGCACTCTTCGATGGACGAGAATGATTCTTTATTTGCATCCATATGATTCGAAGCACCTGAATCAAGTATCCAATTGGATGGGGAGTATGTGACAACCATTAAAGTGTGACCATCGTGATATTTTTCTCTTCCTTCGGTCGGTTTTTCTTCATCCTTCTTCCTTGCATTTGTCGGGACCATGAGATTGTTTTGCTGTAGCATCTTCACCATCTCATCTATAGTTTGTTACAGGTATGAACTAACTGAGAGGGGGGGGGGGTGAATCAGTTAGTGTAGATTATTAACCATTTACTCTCATTTTTCACTTTGAATCATTAATCTTAGTGGCAGTGAGTCTTTACTGTGAAAATCAGAGTTATAAACATAAAGCATATAGTATAACGAACAACAATCACACACAACATTCATTCACAAGTACGAGACACAAATTTTTCAAGAGGAAACCCAACCAGGGAAAAAACCTCGTCTTCTTAAGATGTTCAGCAAGCTTCAACTTCGTTACATCTCATCTTTTA
>ML816840.1:116696-132801 GCA_009831015.1 Picea engelmannii
CGTGTTCCAGCAGTCGTGTTCCAGCATTCGTGTTCCAGCATTCTTGTGCGTGTTGACATCCTTGACTGCTCCATAACCGATTGCCATCAATGACAACCTTAACCATCTGCGTCAGTCTTCTGTTATAGCCATATCTCCAACATAGTTTTCCTCATACAATAATCTTCAGTATGATAACCTTTTTGAAAATATATGCATTTATATATTTCCTCTTTTTTCTTCCCTTTGTGATATGAAGAAGATTCATCCGTCAGTTTCGAGAACTTTTCCTTTCTAGCCTCAGAGTTTTTGCCTTTCCCCTTTTTCTGATCTTTGAAATTCGGTTTGCTTGCTTCATTTGCTGCAAGAGAATGATCTCTAGAACCATTTATGGATCCCATGGAAACTAATTTTTCCCACTCTTGATTTAGTGCTTCAATAAAATCATCTAAAGAGGGCATTTTCCACTTCGGAGTTGTTAATTTTGAAGCATGAAACGAGGAAATGAAAATTGAATAATCGAGACCTAGTTTTGAGAGAATGGAAAGGATGAGCTGCTCATATTTTTTCACTACTTTGAAATATTTAAGCTGAAATAAAATATATTTAAATTTTGTAAAATACTCTTGCAAAGAATCAAAATTTGATGGATTCAAACCTATGAGCTCGTTATCAAATTGTAGGCTCAAAGTTCATCCTGTTTACCGAACAACTCTTCCAACTTGGTCCAGACCCTGTTGGGGGATGATGCGGTGTCGACATGGAACATAAAGTATCTTGATATGGAGACACATATCATCCCAAAGGCTTCATCCATTCGATTGAAATACTTTTCCTTCTCCACAACATTCGTTGGCTCAACTTCTGTACCCATTGTTATCCGGTAGAGACCTTTGCTTCAGAGAGCAAGGGTGATCTCGAATTTCCATTAAAAGTAGTTGAATGGAGTTAGGACAAAATTATTGGGATGAATGTGATGATCCATTGATTTTTTATGCCTCCTTTGATGATCTTTCACCTGCAAATAAAATTAGTATACCTCTCCCTCAGATTTCCTGAGGCTCTGATACCATGTAAAATTCCGAGACCCAAGAGATCTAGAATTCGATGAGAAAAATAATAATAATCCAATGAATTTTCATGTAAACAAAGAAGAGAGATCTAGATAACAATTTACTCCACAAGATTGAATGTATTCACAATATTATCTAAAAATTACAATGAGATCAATGTAGTATGTAGAGAGGAATTGATCTTGTCACTAATAATAGCAACTGCCACTAAAAGTAGTGTAAAAATAGCTAAAGCACATGTCTAAACCTCTAAAATAGTTAAAACACACCTAACATGAGTATTATAGGCTGAAAAGTGTGAGTTATCCATATCTGACCTGCAAAACATGCAAGTTGGTAAATCCCTAAAATCAAGGGACAATTTCCTTGATTTAAGGAGGAAGTGTGCTCTCCTTCCTGTAGGTGTTTAAAATTTTTATGGAGGTTGGAAATGAGTTATTAAGTGGAGTTATAACTAAATAAATCAAAGTTAACTCCCTAAACTTAAGGAAAACTCCCTAAAAACAAGGAAGGTGTCTCCTACCCTCTATAGAAAGTCATAATCAAGTGAGGAAAAATGCATTGGAATGCATTAACCAAGGTCTTGGTGCCTAAGACAAGTAATACAACAAGGGAAGTTAGGATTATGCTCTAACACTCCTCACTCTAGTTTAAGAAAAAGTCCTTCTTTGCTCTTATACTCCTTACTAGCAAAAGTCCTTCTTTGCTCTTATACTCCTTACTAGCAAAAGTCCTTCTTTGCTATCCTCAACCTTGGTCTCTCACCAAGTCTCTCACACAAGTCCCTACCTTAGTCTCTCACCAAGTCACTTAGAAGTGTATCTCACACAAGTCCTTACCTCAGTCTCTCACCAAGTCTCTGACTTTGATCTCTCATCAAAAGTCCCCACTGTGTCGACTCCCTCAACACAAGTGTCTTCCTCCTTGTCCTAGCCTTATTTTTATAATCATGAGTTACAATCTATTTCTAATATTCAAAGTGATATACAGTTGATATTACTTCTCACACCCACTTAAGATTTAGATTACATGAAGCATGCTAAAAATGTCCTTAAATAACTCAATTCACTAATAAATACAATTTTACTTTAATTAATTCCTTCTAACTAAAGTAAACTCAAGACTAATATTTTTGACTACTCCCACATGCAAAACACATGCCTATGTGGAAGTACCTATCCGATGCTACCAAAACATCAATATGAGGGCCTTATGGTGCAGAGAAAAATCCTTGTGTCGGAATAAGGTTTCACAACGTACTTGGTTATGATGATGAAGAAGGGTTAGGATGATTGGATGTAGCATGATCTTTCTCAGCTGCTTCATTCAATTGAAGCAACTCATGTAAAAGTGGACAATCATGGGTGTAATGTCCATAGACACCACAAATAGAGCAAGGGTGATTTGTGTGAAGCTGAGGTTTCTTCCTTGGTTTTGGTTGGGGATTATTAGCTTGACCCTAATTTGCAATATTCTCATTCCCCCCAACATTATTATTAGGCTATTGGTTTTGATTGTCTCGATTCCCATTGGTTTTGGCATTGGTCATTTTGTTTTCCCTTCCCCTTATTATTCTCTTTATTACTAGTATTCTGATTAGGGGGGTTGGGTACATGGATGATTGTGCAACACATATGTGATCACAACATCAACCACATGAGATGTTGACAATTCACTGAACTGAGAGCAAGGGGCATCGAGAATAATACTATACAAATACCATGATTGGGCATAGATAAGGTCATATTGTTGTGCCTTTTGAATGATTTCCTCTTCATTATTAGGCATGGTCATAACTACATTCTTGGTGATGGGAGGAATGAAGGACTTCAAAAACTAGTCCATAAGGAACCTATTGTTAATCTTGTCCTTACACAAGCCACACCATCTATGCCATTCACGGATGTGATGCTTGATATGGGTAGTAGTAGTGTGAAATTTTTTGGTGAGAATGTTGATTCCTACATCGCGATGAACCAAAAGTTTAAAAAGGGTTAAGAAAACCTTGGATATGGACTCAAAGATGGCATGGGAATGAGCTAGTTGATCAATGTACCATTTGGTGGAAACACATGTGAGAGTGAAATGAAACAACTTGAATCGAATAGAGTCCTCTATGATGCTATTAGAAGAACACCAAAGGTGTAAAGATAGGATGTGTTAGGAGGGGTCCTCTCCAACATGACCCTCAAATTTAGGGATATCTGAGGGTAACTTAGTCGGCATAGCTGGCCAAGTGGCATCATGCTGGATTGGATCGTTAATGAATTTTGTCAAATCATGGATATTCAACCCCACCAAGTAAGGCAAAGTAGGTTGGTTAGAAGTTGCGTTAATTCCTTCCATGGTGGATACTAGTGAGGTACTCAGGTTGGGTGAGGGTAAATCAATTGAAGGGGTACTAGTTCTGAGAATGCTTGAACTAGATGGCCTCAAAGGGGACAAGAGTTCAAAATCCAAAGAATATGAACTTATTGTATTTGAGGGTAATGAGTCCAAAAGTGGGTGAGGATGATTCACCTTAACTCATTGAGAAAAAGATAAAATAAGTCTAGGAATAATCAAGGGATGTAGGTCCCAGAGCCTACAAGAGAGTCTCTCACAATAATTACTAGGTGTGAATATCTCACCTAAAAGGAAATAGGCCTATCAAAATTTAAACTCACCAAAGAAATTAATCGAGTAATCAAAATGATCAAACAACAACACTACATGCTCTGTAGTATTCCAGATACAAAATATAATGCATAACATAAATAATTAGCTAGAAATGGCAGAGAAACAATGATATAACCAAAACATTACCACAATAATACCAAAATAATACCAGAATAACTCCAGAAAGAGCACTTTGATTACTGAGAGAAATGTTCACTTGCCTCTTTGAGGGGGAAACCTTCAACAGAGCAGATCTCTATTACAATAATATCCCAGACACCACTTCTCATACCCTCTATTCCCATTTATACTAAATCTATCTATCCAAAAAAACAATCTAGAGGAAGATCCTTCTAGAAGCGAAAGCTTCTATTAGCTCTTCTTAGATTTGAATTGTTCCTTCATATTGCTAGGCCTTATTAATATTAACCTTTATTACATGGAAATATATTATTCTACCCACTTGAGGGGTTAGGTCCCTAACATTCCCTCCCCCTTAAAATCAACCTTGTCCTCAAGGCTTTAGATGAGGAAATTGCTGCAGAATGTCAGTGGGCTCCTAGGTGGCATCTGTTGGAGTTTTATCTTTCAACTAGACTAACATTTCCTTGATGGTACGCTCATGAAGATGATGCTCTTGCTGGTCCAAAACTGCTTGTGGCTACAACCAGATGGATCCTTCTTCATCCAACTCCGGAAGGTTGGTTTGAGTGTGGCACTTAGTTCCAATCACCTTTTTTAAGCATGAGACATGAAAAAAAGGATGGAGCTTCGAATGACTACGCAAAGCTAACTGATAGGCCACCTATCCAATGCGCTTGAGAACTGTATAAGGACCATAAAGTTTGGGTGCCGGTTTTTGACAATGTTTGGTCTTTGTGAAGTTTTCTTATAAGGTTGCAGTCAAAGAAATACCTCATCTCCTTCAACAAATTGACATTCTGAGCGACATTGATCGACGTGTTTCTACATGCGATTCCAAGCCATTACCAAATTCTCTTTGAGGGTACGGAGAATGGCCTCACGAACTGTAAATTTTTGGTCAACTGCCTGGACCTTCGATACACCTGGCATGTAGGAGAGAATGGAAGGTGGCTTTTGGCCATAGACTGCTTCAAAAGGAGTCATGCGAGTAGATGTATGGTAAGAAGTGTTGTACCACCATTCAGCTAATGGTAACCATTGATCCCATTGATGTTGCCTTTCAGAGGGAAAACACCTCAAATAAGTCTCCAAACACTTGTTGACGACTTCAGTTTGACCATAAGTCTTGGGATGATAGGCGGTGCTAAGATGCAACTAGGTGCCTGTTAGAAAAATATGATCATGAAGAAATAAAATAAAACATATGCAGAAATAAAACACATAAGATACACAATACAATAGAGACACATATATACGTGGTTCACCCAATGTGGGCTACATCCACCAGAGAAATTGTCAGGTCCTTCCTTTATTATTATCCAACAAATGAAGGGATACAACCTACAACACACCCACTATAACTTCCTCTTCTTTCTCTCACAGTTTCCTCTCTCAGAATACAATATTCATCTTGATGCATAGTCGCAATACATTTCCCTCATAAAAGAGTGTTGCCTTCTAGGGAAAAAAAACCTAACATAACTTCTATCGTCAGATCTGTGACCTTATAATGCATGGTCCAGATTTACAATGAAATTACAATATACATTTACAATGCAATTTTTCCTTCGGGGGCTTTTCCCCTGAACCCCCATCGAGGAACGCTGTCCCCCAAACCCCTGCATAGGGGGTAACCCCCCTCTACACTCCCCTGCGTGGAGGAGTGTACATTTTTTCGGGGTGTAAATTCTTTATGGGGTATAAACATGACTGAAAACAAAGACCTTTGAATCAGGAAGATAATCAGGCTCCACAACCAATAGTTCCCTGTAGTCTAAACAATTCTTTCCAAAAATTGTTGGTGAAAGTGGGATCTTGATCATAAACAATAGAATGAGGCATGCCATGAAGATTGAAGATATGATCCATGGAAAATTAAGCCACAATGGATGCGATAAATGGGTGTTGAAGAGCATAGAAATGAGCATACTTGGAAAGACGATCCATGACCACCATGATGACTAACTTATTTCCTAATTTAGGTAATCCCACAATAAAATCCATAGAGATGTCCCTCCAAATAGCGGGTGGAATCGGAAGTGCTTGGAGTGTGCCAGGAGGTTTGATGGTTTTGCCTTTGTTGCGTTGAAAAACATCACATTCTGGTACAAAAGTGTGAACGTCCCTTTTCATACCATCCCCAAAAAAAGAATGTTTGACCCCGTCATAGGTTTTGGTAAACCCCGAATGCCCACCTGTGGGAGTAGCATGAAGCTCATAAAGCATCGTTGATTTAAGTTGCGACTGTTTACTTAAATACAAATTACCTTTGTAGTGAAGCTCATCATTGTGCCAAGAGTACCCTAGGGAAACTTGAGAGTTGGCTTGCAATTGTTGGATCAAATGCGAGATTTTAGGATCATGTAGCCATTCTTGGCACACAACTTGGAGCCATTCTGGTATAATGAAGGAGAGGGATAAAAGGGACCCTTCATCTTCATATGTCTGAGAAAGAGTGTCAACAACACATTTTCTTTTCCTTTCTTGTAAATTATCTCATAATCGTAACCAAAGAGCTTAGTTACCCATTTTTGTCGCTCTGGGGAAGAAGGTCGTTGCTCTAGAAAATACTTGAGGCTTTGATGATCTATCTTAATTTGGAAGCGTTTCCCCAGGAGATAAGGGCACCAGAGATCTACTGCATCCAAAATAGCCAACATTTCCTTTTCATAGATTGATTGGCCCAAATGGTGTTCTAAAAATTGTTTGCTAGTAAAGGCCAAGAATCTTCCTTCTTGCATAAGGACTGCTCCAATTCCTCTACCTAAGGAATCACATTCCAGGACAAAGGCCTTTGTGAAATCAGGAAGGTCCAAGACCATAGTAGTACACATAGCTTCCTTCAAAGCTTGAAAAGCCCGATCCGTTGCTAGAGTCCAAGTGAAAGAATTATTTTTAAGGAGAGCAGTGAGAGGGGCCACAATCTTCCCATAATTCCAAACAAACTTGCGATAATAACCTGTTAAACCCAAAAAACCATGCAAGCCTTTGATAGTCTTGGGGTGAGGCTAATCCCGCATTGCTTCAATATTTTTAGGATCCACCCGAACACCATCCTTGCCAACAATATTACCCAGGTACTCTACTTCTGAGGCGCCAAAGGCACATTTAGAGTGTTTGAGGAAAAGTTGGTGCCGAGAGAGTAGATGGAGAATTTTATCCACCTGGGGAAGATGGGATTTCCAAGTTGTGCTATGTATGAGAATATCATCAAAGAAAACTAAGACAAAATGAAGGAGAAAAGGATGAAAGACATGATTCAGGAGGATTTGGAAGGTGGAGGGGGAATTACACAGGCCAAAGGGCATGTACAAAAACTCATAGTGACCCTCATGAGTGCAAAAGGCAGTCTTGGGTATGTCGGCTTCTTGCATATGTATCTGGTGGTAGCCAGAATGCAGATCAAGTTTAGTGAAGTACTGAGCACCACTCAGCTCATCCAAGAGATCATCAATGCCGAGAATGGGAAACTTGTCCTTGATGGTGAGTTTATTGAGGGCACAAAAGTCATGATACATGCGCCAAGTACCTTCTTTCTTAAGTACCATGACCATATGGGAAAAATAAGGTCTGGTACTGGGGTAGATAACACCCACTTGGAGCAATTCCTACACTATTTTCTCAATTCCATTCTTTTGGGTAAAGGGATGACAATAAGGGTGAACATTGGGAGGAAGAATGCTAGGAACAAGGGGAATAGAATGATCATGAACACCACGAGAAGGAGGAAGTCCACGAGGGGTGGAAAAAACATCTTGGTGTGTGGAAAGGATATCTTGGAGGTCAGGATGCATAGAGGGTGTCTCAATGACTTGAATAGAATGGAGTTCAACAATAATACCAGAGTGGACTTTATTGAGGAGATTTTCCATGCGATGGGAACTAATGATCTCAGGAGAACCAACTGTGAGACCTTGGAATTGATACCTTTCTCCCTCCTATTGGAATTTCATGGTTAATTCCTTAAAATCCATAAGAATGGGACACAAAGTGCGTAACCATTCAACACCTAGCACAATGTCACAACCACCCATGTGAATGGAAAAAATATGAGATTTCAGGTGGTAATGTCCAATTTGAAGACAAAAATTTTCACAATGCTCACCACATTTCATGGACCCACCATTGGCTATCATAATTTGAAAATTATTGACAACACGAATATAAAAATTGGTTTCCTAGGCAATGCGACGATGAATAAAATTGTGGTTGCTACCACTGTCAACAAGGATGATGACCTTCTTGTGCTTAATATAACCAATGAGCTTGAGGGTTTTTGGGGCAAATAAGCCAATAATGACATGCAAGGAAATAAGTGGGTCAACTTCATATGGGTCAATAGGCTCCTGGGTAGCATCGTGAAGGGATGGCTCGTCAACAAGGGGAACTGTCACATCATATTCAGGAACATCTTCGGAAATGGCCATAAAAAGTTTTTGTTCCTTACACTTGTGCCCCAAAAAATATTTTTCATCACAATTACAGAAAATACCCTTCAGTTGGCATTCAACCATTTCATCCCTAGTTAGTTTCTGGACCTTGAGGGGAGTGATAGTGGGGTTAGTATTAGTGGGTCGAGGGCGAGTAACAAAAGAGGATTTTTTTTTTTGGGAGAAAGCAACTTGTTGGGCCTCTTTAGCACGTGTAGTAGCTTCCAACCAAGTCTGAGGGTGAGCCATGAGAACCTGGGATCAAATTTCATACTTGAGGATAAGGCATTCATAGAAAAACACATCGGACATGCCCTCTGTTCGAAAGGCCAAATGCTCAAAAGTAGTGATAAAGTCTTCCAGTGTGCTTGACTATTTCAACTTGGTCAAACGACCGAGATAGTGGGTATCAATATCAAAGCAGGCACAGAGCTCTGCAACAAAATGGGTCTAGGCAATATACCCATGACATGAATTTTTACGCCATTTCCACCATTACCAACGTTCAGGTTCTAGATAGAGGACAACATAGAGAAGTTTGGCCAACTCGTTAGTAATACCATGCAAAGAAAAATAATGCTCCATTTAAGTGACCCAACCTGTCGGATCGGAGCCATCAAATTTATTGACCTCTACATGGGGAAGACATGGTTCATGATGAAAGGATTTGGGTTGAATATGTAGAGACTGAGAGGAATCAATAACATCTGGTTGGTCTGATGAGGAAGGATCTGCAGGGCAGTTCAACAATTGATTGATAACATACTAGAGGGCGGTAAATTGGGTTGTGAATTTGGCTTCCATGGTGTCAAATTTGTGCTCTACTCTTTCAATGTGAGAATTTTTAGAGCCAATCTCAAATGTCATCTGTTCGATGGAAGCATGGGCTTGATTGATGGACGCTTGGAGTTATTGGGTGCGAGTGGTGGCCATTTGGAAAGGGGAAGTGTGGGTAAGGAAAAATGGGTGGGTGGGACTCGACCCAATATCTCAGGGCACCAACTAAGGAGGCTAGACCGTGCCCTTAGCCATAATACCCGACTACCCAGGTACTAGAGAGTATCTTCTTGAGTGATTTTCTTAGTGGAAATATAGCAGCCAGGAGGTCAATTAGTTTATCTATGGAGGGATTCAAGAGATCTAGGCCGATCCGTATACATGTGTTGTCTAATGCGCTACCACTCGAAGGGGTACCAACATGGGTTACAGGGGTGGCCAACATATGTGCGCTTAAGTACCACTTGTATTTCATGCGTGTATGAATACTCGACCACAGGTTTATGCACGCAATGACAAATATTTGTAGCTTTAAGACGCCAGAATACATCTCTAGCCTGAAAAAAATTAACCCACAATTTTTTTCCGAGGAAGGTGCTTTGATACCACTTGTAGTATTCTAGATATAAAATAATATGCATAATAGAAATAATTAGCTAGAAAGGGAAGAGAAAAAATGATATAACAAGAACAATACCACACTAATACCAGAATAATACAAGAATAACACACTTTCCTTACCCAAGGCTGCGCATACCTGTGCAAGGGGTAAACCTCACAAGAACGTACATATATCATGTGAGTCACTCATCTATGAGCACTTTGATTACTCAAAGCGATGTTCACTTTCCTGTTCGAGGGGGAAACCTCTGGCAGAGTAGAGCTTTATTACAATAATATCCCAGACACCACTTCTCATACCCTCTATTCCTATTTATACTAAATCTATCTATCCAAAAGAACAATCTGGAGGAAGATCCTTCTAGAAGCTAAAGCTTCTATTAGGTCTTCTTACATTTGACTTATTCCTCCTTATTTCTAGGTCTTATTAATATTGACCTTTATTAAATGGAAACATATTATTCTACCCACTTGAGGGGTTAGGTAGGTTAGGTCCCTATCATGCTTAGGTGGTGAAACAATTGGTTTCAAGTGTGTTTGAATCAAAATATAAGTGACCTAATTGAAGCTTTTTGTCCTATCAAAGAAAAATACTCTAGCCTAAGAGATAAAATAACCGTTATGAAACAAGCCTAAACTATGGAAAAGGGTCTTCCAAACAACTAACACCAGAGGCTATGAAGTCCCCTGTGTATATGAGTTAAGGTATGAATGAGACAATTATAACTATGAGATAGAGGGTGATGAAGTTCCAATGGCCCATAGAAATGTGTCTTAGGTGATCCCCTTCCTACGAGAGCCACCCATGTAAGAAACCTAGTAGAAATACCACTAAGCTACCTCTTCATAGATATGTGGAATAGGTTTCTTTGCCTTCAAGATGAAATCAAATGGTAAGGGGATCTTCAATATTGAAAAATCTAGGAGTCTCAATCAAACCTTTGGTCCCAACCTTGGCATTATCCACTCCAAAGAGAACACTTGTTTCTAAACAGGTCTTTGACCATATCTGATAGAGAGGATTTCAAGTTCCCTAAAATACAACCACTATGTTTCATGTGTGAAATGGTTGTGGCAAGTTATTTGGATGGCCATCCCCATAACTCTAACTTAAATACAAGATTCTTTTAGGCCCAAAGTGGGGATTAAATGTGCTAAGTTAAGTGGTTAATTTTAAGGATGAGTTTGGGGTCACGGGCCAAGCAAATGATTAATGTGTGAAGTGGGTGCTCAAGTGGTGTGATCAACTTCAAAATAAAATGCTTATAAAAAAAGTACTTGCAATAAGTAAGGTTTGAAATTGAAAACAAAGCTAACAAATAAGACTAATACTTAAGTAAATGAAAATTTTTCTTTATCTTAATAAACTTTCAAAGGAGAAAGAAGCATGAAACAATTCAGATCTACAAATAAAATATGCTACTTCAACATAGCTAAGAACCAGGGCAAAATAAACACATAATTTCAAACTAAAAATCCAAAAGAAACAATATAAGTACTAAGAAGCAAAGGATACTCTTTTCTCTAACTTAAACAATTTTTCAATCTAAAATAAAAGGCCTACTCTAACAACAAAGAAGCAAGGGTTGAAATCTGTAAAAGAGATCACTAGCAAGCTGAAAAAGTAAAGACTCAAACCTCACACAAAAATCCAAACCCTATGACAACTACTAATGCAACAAAGGAGGTTTTTCTTTATCCAACGTTTTTGAAATTAAATACATCTAAGGGTTATTCAAGCAAGCAAGAGTTTTTTCCTAAGCATACTAAACATTAATATGCAATATACCCAAAAGAAAACCTAAAAGCGGAAGTCACTAAGCACCTAAGGGGGTGTTTTCTCAACCTACATTATCTCTCAAAGAATGCATTACAAACATAGTACTAGTGCCCCAAAAGGATAAATAAACCCTATAAGAATACTTCCCAGGCCAAGAAAAAACCATAAATATAAAAAAATTTCAATTTTGTGATTTGTGCAGAAAAGTAATTTGTTTTCCATGCTAGCAGTGCGGAAATAGGGGGTAGTTTCTGTGCTAAATGAGTGTATAAAATCCCCAAAAAAGTGGATTGAATGAGTGCAGGTTTTGGGGGTAAAGTTGCGTCGAACAAGTGTAGAAAAGGGCATAAAAATGTGTTGGCCTAGAAAAGAATCGAGGAAGTTGTGGGCACGTTCTTGAGCCAGAAATGAAGGATTTCCACCAGTAGGGTCTTGTAGAAACACAACCGAAACAAGCAAAAATAAAAATACCCTAATTTCACTATCAGTGAAGGAGGCGGGGGGATGAGACAAACACCCACTACTAGGGAACAATAAATTGTCCTATTCCTGAGTGGAGTTGCCAATTTTATGGGTATAATTTGTGGTAAGGGTGTACAAATAATACTTACTTGATGGTTGTGTATCAAGCACAAACAAAATAGAAATAAGAACTAGAAACACTGGCTCTAATTTGGATCTATCATTCTCAAGCTTGCATTGTTCATGGAATAAAATAGATAAAACATGAAAAGAGACCATAATTTTCGGCTCACCCCAGACTCAATGCATCCTGTGAATTTACAAGAAAAACCACTCATGGTGTGTCCTGTGAATTTACAGGAAGCACCACTCATGGTGTGTCCTGTGAATTTACAGGAAGCACCACTCATGGTGTGTCCTGTGAATTTACAGGAAGCACCACTCATGGTGTGTCCTGTGAATTTACATGAAACTACACAACGAACCACTAAAAAATAAGCACCGCACACCAGAATGGGGGGTGTACATTACGAATGCCTCTTGTCTTAGAAGAGACACCGCCTTTGAAATAAACCCATCGTTGCATTCTAGAAAATAAACCACACTAGTGAACCTCATCGCACGGAACACCCCGTGACTAGTGCATTATAAAACACAATGCACAACTAAAGATACACATCGATGTTCCAAGAAACATGGAGCACTGAACTTACCAGTGTACATTAATAGTGTATATTGTTTTAGTTGAGCCACCACAAACTGCTGCGTTATATGGAATAACACGTACCGGTGCACCACATCGCACCACACATAAAAAAATTATCATAGCGACGCATTTAATGACTAAAGTAGCACTAGTGAGCAAAATAACACGGAGGATTGTGAAAATTGCGAACATGGACTACCGAACTTACCGATATACATTAATGGTGCGTATCATTTTAGAATAGGCATCACAAACCAATGCGTTACAGGGAATAACCTGTACTAGTGCACTACATCGCACCACACATATAAAAATTAACATACTAGCCTGTTAAATGACTAAAGTATCATTGATGCACCAAATAACATGGAGCACTGTGAAAATTGCGGTTCTTGTTTTCTGATAAATCACACCGATCACAGTGCATATGATCTATTAATGGTGCACAGGTTACTTTACCACATTCTTTTTGCAAACATAAATTAATTTTAGTTTTTGATAAATACAAATGGTTATATATGTGTATGTTTTATAATTTCAATTAGTTTGATCTATATATATGTGCCTAAAAAGAATTGTACGTGAATCAGAAACAATGACGATGAGCACAGGAACAGGAGCAGAAGAAATAGCAGTAGTAGTAGGTTAACACATACAACTTTGAACATGAGTGGGAGGCCAGAGAGAGGATCCCTCACCCTATTGCACCATATACTTGTTCCCTTTTGTTAGGGTCCTAACCCGCACATAGGTAGATCAATATATTCAAATGTAATAAAGGTCAATATTAATAAGGCCTTTCAATAAAATAGAATAAGGCAGATGTAAGAAGACCTAATAGAAGCTTCTGATTCTAGAAGGATCTTCCTCTAGATGCTTCTCTTGATAGACATATTTAGTATAAATAAGGGTCGAGGGTATGAAAACCGTAGCTTGGAGATTATTGTAATAGAGCGCTGCTCGACTGGAGGTTGCCCCCTCGAAGAGGCCTGTGAACATTGCTTTCTGAATCAAAGTGTTATTTATGTTGTTGTTCTTATATCATTTCTGTGTTATTGTGGAGATTATGCTGGTTATATTACTGTTATTCTTCCATTTCCAGCATTTTATTTCTGTTCTGCGTATTTATTATATCTGGTATCTTGCAAGTGGTATCAGAGAACTTTCCTTAGTAGAAATTATGGGATTTTTTTCCAGGGTAGAGACGTATTCCAACGTCTTTAAGCCACAAAGATCTGTCGTTACGTGCATAAACCCACGGTTGAGGGATTCATACACGTAGAAAATACAAGTGGTTCTTAAGCGCACATCTGTTGGCCACCCTTGTAACCCCTGTTGGTACCCCTTCGAGTGGTAGCGCATCAGACAACACCTGTGTACAGATCAACCTAGATTTCCTAAAGCCCTCTTTAGATAAATCTATCACTCGCCAGACTGCTATAGTGTCACCGAGAACAACACTGGGGAAGATACTCTCTAGTACCTGGGTAGTCGGGTAGTACGACTAAGGGTACGGTCTATCCTCCTTAGTTAGTGCCCTGAGATATTGGGACGAGTACTACTGTTGGACCCCTCACGTATATCAGAGAGCTATAACACAGGGCAAACCCTTATCTGTAGAACCCTTGAATACCTAACCCTTGGGGGACAGAAACATAAACAAATTAAAACCGACTAGATCTATTGCCGTGCAACTATGTTTGGGTTGCCAGGTAAATACA
This sequence comes from Picea engelmannii, assembly GCA_009831015.1. NCBI lineage: Eukaryota > Viridiplantae > Streptophyta > Pinopsida > Pinales > Pinaceae > Picea > Picea engelmannii. Next base: position 131,048 of record ML816840.1, read on the forward strand.
CATTTCTTTCTGGTTAAGCATTTGGGGATTTCATCACTCTTGTATTCTTCAGACCAGAGTATAACTCCGTAGGTGTAAAAAAAAAAAAAAGGTCTGGAATTTTTTTCACCATTATTTGAGACCTATTCCATTGGATTCATCCCTTCACCCTTATCACATTCATCCATATCATTTTTCGGAAAAAATTTTGATCCCGCCCGCCCCTTTTCAGTTCACCCATCCTCATGGCCCATACCCATAGCCAAGAACTTGAGTCTCACTTAAACACCTTGCAATCTAGTTTCTTAGAGACCCAAAAAGAAGTGAAACAACTCAGTGCTACTGTTACCTCCCTTGATGCATCCATCAATACAACCATAAATGCATCTGTGCAGTCCTCAATGGAGGAAGTCAAACAAGAACTGACCACCCAACTTGAATCTGTCTTTGCATCACTCTGCACCAAACTGAAAATCCCTACCGATGACCCTTTCCCTGACGCACCTCCAAAGACTGAAGGTGAACATTCCTCCCATTCACATACCTTTCAGCCCCATCACTTTCAACGTGACCTACACCTTCTGCGGGTGGATGTAACCAAATTTGATGACTCAGACCCCACTGGTTGGGTCACCCAAATGGAACATTATTTCTCTTTATACAACATTACAGATGACTTGGCCAAACTCCGGTATGGCATTCTCCATCTAGATCAAGAACGCTGGCAATGGCGGCAATGGAGAAAAACTTCCCGTCAAGGGTATATTGCTTGGACCCAATTTGTAACTAAGCTTTATGAACGCTTTGACACTGACACCAACCATTTGGTCCGTTTGACAAAATTGAAACAATCAGGAACAGTCAAAGACTTCATAGCTGCATTTGAGCACCTGGCTTTTCGAACAGAAGGCATGACTGATGCTTTCTTTCGAGAGTGTTTTATCAATGGCCTCAAGGAGGAGATTCGGGCCCATGTCCTCATGGCTCGAACTTCAAGTTGGGTGGAGGCTACTAAAAAATCTAAAGAAGCACAACAAGTTGTATCCTCTCAAAACCGTAAACCTTCCTTTATCCCTCGCCCTAAACCCGTAACTCCCACTACTCCCTCCGCCCCATTAAAGATCCAAAAATTGACCAGGGATGAAATGGCTGAACGCCAACTCAAAGGCCTTTGTTATAATTGTGATGACAAATATTTCCCAGGCCACAAGTGTAAGGAACAAAATCTTTTTATTGCCATCTCTGAGGATATTTCGGAAGAGAATGTTGAAATGCCCCTTGTGTCTGAGTCACCTGAAATCACTGAAATAACCCCTCCCTCAGACCCTCCCGAAGTAGAACCCGTCATTTCCCTCAATGCTCTCACTGGCTTCTCCGCTCCCCAAACTGTCAAGTTAATTGGTTACATCAAGCATCGGAAGGTCATCATTCTGGTTGATAGTGGAAGCACCCACAATTTTATTCATCGCCGCATTTCCCAAGAAACTCATTGCTACATCCATGCTGTCAACAATTTCCAAATCATGATTGCCAATGGTGGTTCCATGAAATGTGGAGGGCGCTGTGAAAATGTGCGTCTCCAAATTGGTGACTACCACCTCAAATCCCATATGTTTGCTATCGACATGGGTTGTTGTGACATTGTGTTGGGTGCAGACTGGCTAAGAAATTTGGGTCCCATTCTCATGGATTTTAAGGCATTAACCATGCAATTCGACCAGGAAGGCCACCAATATAAATTCCAAGGCATCACTGTTGGTTCACCTGAGGTCATT